>VZUI01055711.1:0-25009 GCA_013401135.1 Cettia cetti | reverse complement strand
CCCCCCCCCCCCCCCCCCCACACTTAATCTTTGCAGCAGATGTAGTTTACCAGGATATGCAGTACTGGATATACTTGCCAGCAGGCATATTTTACATGGATGCTTTTGGCACACACTCAGACACAGATGGTGTTTGCTCAGCAGCACAGCCAGAGCACTGGCTCTGGATCTGGATCACCACTCTACCTGGGTCTACATGGAGGGTTTAGAAGCAACCAAGTGGTTAAAATAACTGTAGAAATACCTCTCTCTTCTGTCAAGTTTCTTCCAAGCTTATAGCTTGTTCTTTTAATTTTAAATAAACAGACTAGGAGGACAAAGTTAGACCAAGTAATGGTTTTCAATCAAATGGAATCTGGACTGAGGAAAAAGAAGACTGAAAAGATTCAACAGCTCTCAGAAAAAAATTTTACAAATCCATTCCAATTTCACTTTTGTCATTTGTAATTTTTTTTCAAAACTGAGTTTAACAAATAGAAATGAAGATAGAAGGATAATTTTTTTATGCTTGTACAGTAAAAATGTGCATAGACATTCAAAGGCTGATGCAATTTTTGCTGTGTGGTATTTCTATTTATTCACAATAAGCTTATTAGGTGTTCTAGTTTAAGTTGTGTTGGGTTTTGCTCTCACAAAAGCACCCATTGACTTTGGAGTAGTACTGTATTTTTAGATGTAAGTATTCTTTTAGGACCTCAGAGACTTTTCTTCTTGTGTAAATTGACTAGAAAAGCTCTCCTGTGGACATTTTATTTGCAAAGAGAAATATCTTTTTTCAGAATAATTGTTCTGCTCATGATAAGACCTTTATAGTGAAATTCTGGTGCCAGGCAACTTTTCTCCTTATAGACAAGGTTTCAGTACGATGGTGAGCCTAATCCCTTGTTTATAAGAAAAGTATTAAATTATATTCTAGAACCTCAGAGAAAACATATGTAGAATTTAAGTACTCTGAGTGACATATCCAGAGTTCCCAATGTGCTGGTGAAGTAAGAATATTGCCATGCCTCATCATCCTAAATACATATACATATACATATATATATATATATATATACACACACATATTCTAATTTTTTACTGTGTATACACATAAAATACCATTTGCTAAATTATGCTGCCTTGCCCATTTTGCCTCTTCCAAAACTCATTCCTTATTTTTTCTTCTATTTCTTAATGAGAATAAAGACAGTGAAGAATTTTGGGTCTTCTATATGTTGTAATTTGTCCTAATTTTTGGGGCACAGACCCTAAAAGTTCTTATAATAAACCCTAATTAAATCCTTAATTTGGGTCAGGAATTTTCAATACTACAGGAATTCCAGTTAAAAAAAAAGACTAAAAGGTCATTCTCATGATGTTACATCAAACCTGTTTCATATTCAATTTCCAAATCTAATTTTTTAAGGAACCTTTTCATTTAAATTTAATATAATATCAGGATAGAAATCAACTGTATTAAAAAGATTCTAAATTAGGAAAGCAATAGGAGAACCCTTTTGTCCCTAAATAAACCTTAACCATACAGACTTGGTAGCAGTTAAAAATAAAATATACCTTGTAGAGTTTTCTTACAATTTTCTCCTCTTGATTTTTTACCAATGCCACCTTAGAGCAGGACTTAAGCAATTTGAGCAGTTGACTCTGATAGGAACAATACCCTCCCATCCCTTGATTGACACAGTTTGGTAGATTTGTCAGAATTAATTTTAGTTAGAGGGAAAAGAGAAAAACATAATTTTTAAGCAGTTTCTTCTGTGATAACCAAAAGGTCTGTCTGCAAGGAACTTGGATGACAAAAACCTCTGTAGTGAAGGCCAAATATTTCTGCTAGAACACACAGACAGGAAGGCAGATTTGAGAGCATTTGTAGTTGTGTCTTTTCAGTGTCTCTAAGGGCTCAGTCAAAGCAAGCTTGCTAGCTTCAGAGAAAATAATTGAAAACTAATTTTGAGCACAGCCATTTAGCATGTGGGAAAGACATGCAGATGAGGATGAATGCAGAAGGGAGGGAAGTGGTGCTTTGCAGGAAGTGGAGGACTGCGGCTTTGACTTTGGAAGACAGAGAAGGGTATATAAAAATGGAAACACAAGCCATGACAAAGAAAATTGTTGCCTTTATTCAGCAGCTTTCATTAAATCAAACACTAAGTGGCAATTACTGAGATTCAATAGGTACATTCAGACTTTGACAACCTTCCTCCTCCCCCAAACATGGCTTTTATATTTCGTTTGTCTTGAAACACCTGATGGCTTTGTGATGTGAAACAACTATTACTCCAAACTATATAACACAGTGTGGGACAATCAAGTGATCCGTGAAAGGCTCTTTTATTTCTAGGTAATTCGAGACGTTTTTATTTATGGCTTGTCTGTGGTTGTGTGGGAATGTATATGTGAGTGTGTGTGGAATTATGTTCAAAGGTTAACCTCTTACATTTTCAGCTCTGTCATGCAATATATGTGTTTTAGTTTTTTATAATATGAAACCAGTTTTCAGTTTTGTTTTTTTTTTCATCCCAATCATCTGCATATGAAATACAAGGCTTCCAATATTTGATGTATTAAACCAAATATCATGGAAACAAAACAGGAAAGATAATTTTATATTTTATGATGGATACAATAAAACACTAGTAAGATAAAATATAAATTATCAAATCTTACTGGGTCACTCATTTTAACATGCATGCTTATGTGTGATTTAGTGCTATGTTTTGTGCCTAAAAAAGGATAGTGTTGAAGGAACAGAGAAATAAAGAAACAAGTGGAATCCAAATATCTATTAAAGGTCATCATGTCATGAATTAATTACTTTGAATAAGTAAGTTGCATCTTAATACAATTTTTCTTTTAAACACTCTTCTCCTGATTGAAATCTCATTCCAAAATCCCACTAAGAAATATATTTTAATTTTTGTTTCATTTTTGTTTTTAACTTGTTCTGTAGAATGTTAGGGAAGCTTGAGTACAAACTCAGCAGTAGGTTGTGTTTGATACACCATGTGTTAGAAAATGAAATGCCATGTGTCCAAAGTGATATCAGCTCTTGGTGAAGAGAACTATTCATCTGTATGTGATAACTTCAGGTAACATTCAAGGTATGTTGAAATACACATCTTTTGCAAACACACTCTAGATGTGAGTGTTAATGGGACAGACTTCTGGTACATCTGCCCCTGAAGAAGATTGATTTCCTGATGCTGAAAAATCTTTGCAAGTTCTACTAACCCCTTCGAATATATTATTCCTACTTTCTGCAAAATCTTGGGTTTTATCTGTGAAGTATCCATCAAAATAAATATCTAACCTTTCTTAGTTTTTGATGTTTATTTGGATAAAACTGCACAGCTTCCAGATATGTCTCTCTCAAAAATTATCAACATTTTTGCTCTCTTCTCTTTCTCAATCTAGAGAATTTAAATAGTAAGTAAAAACTAACCTTAAAAGGTTTACTGCTAAAATTAAAGCATTCATTAAAAGGAAGAATATATTTAATGTCATAATGTAAAAATATTATAAACAAAGATTTTTTTTTCCTCCAGACTCAAACAAAACTACACTTTTAAAATGGATTTATAACAAGTTAATCTGTTTGAAAATGAGCTTCAACTTTAGAGCTTTTGACTATTACAGGGCTATAATGAGTGAAGGACATTAATGGGAAAATACTTTGCTAGGAGGACCACATCTCTCATCATATTAGAATGCACATTAGTACCCAGATTCATGTATCTTCATATAGCTTGAACTTTAGCTGAGGTTCATAAGGATCATAAGCACCATCTTCATATGAAAAAACCCTATATTTACAAAGTTCACCTAACACAGAATATATGCAAAGTACAACATCTTGTGCTTTTTTTTAACTTTAAAACTGACAAAGTTTCAATAAACAGGTTTCAGTCTTTAAATATCTTCTCAAATAAACTATCTCTTCATTTTTTTAATAAAATCTCTCACTGGAAGAATATGTGTTTCGGTCTATGTGAAACTTAAGCCTGACTACGGAACAACACTATTGACATTTCTATACTACTTTTCAGGGTTTTGTTTTTGATTTTTTGAGACAACAGCCAAAGTCCATCTATTCCTGGCCATGCAGTTTGAGATGTGTAACACACTATCAGCTCTCTCACTCTTTCCCTTCAAAGCTGGAGGATGTGGTTCACTGGACAGAATCACTGTGATGCTTAAACTGTATGTGCTTAACCTGTAGTGCTAAAAGGGAGGGGCTATGGAAGAGATGGAAAGCGTAGTTAAAAAGAGAAAAACTTGTTTAAAATGCTAAACACCTTAGTTTACTTCTGCTACCATTTATGATTTCATCATTGCAACCCATATTTTTCCTTCTTGAAGCTGTTTTACTATAATAAATGAGTTTTTAATTTGCAATATATTTAAATTGGAAAAAAAAAGGTGTTGAATCTAAGAAAGATACTTGAAGTGTTCTATTTCTTGTTATGTTTTGTTGGGTTTTTTTGTTTTAATGTGGTTTAGTGGTTTGGTTTTGTTTTTTTTTTTTGGTTTGGTTTCTTTTGGGTTGGGTTTTTGCTTTCATGCAACAGATTGGTAGATGTGTAGTTATGGGAACAGACCATGTTTCTCTTATATAAAACATTTTTTTGTGTTCCTTTAACAAAAATATCTCCTTGTTCTGATTGTGAAATTAATATTTTATTTGATTGCTACTATAGCTGCTTGTGAAATGAGATTTGGTGATGCCTACCCTTAACAACTATGCTAAACCCCTGAAGTTTCAACATTATGAAATAGTCAAAACTACTGCTATTATTAGGATACTTTTGCTGCAAAATTACTGACTGCCAGTGCTATTACTGTGAATACAGCAATCACTTTTACCCCCTGTTCCTGTTACTGACCACTATTGTCATGATTGTTTCCATACTGTCTATTGCTGCTGCTACAACTACTACTATTAATAATTAAAATTGGTCACTGGTTTCAAATTGCTTCCATTTCAGAGTCAGTGGCATTGTCAACAGGGGATCCTTATTCTATTGTAAGTTTGCAGTCAGATAAAGCACTTTCTGATATTATTTATTCCTTGACTAGAGAGAACAAGCCTAGATAACTAGTTTAGACTAGATTTCTTTATATAACTCAAGTCAATGGAATGAATCCCCTGTTAATGAAGAGATCTCCATGGAATGAGGAAAATACAAAGTTATGAATTTACTGATCACTTCTTTGCAGCAGGGTACTCTAGTCACAGAAGGTTCTGATTTATTTATTCTACTTTCAGATGTAACCCACCCAATCTCATGAAAAAAACAAAGTGGAACTTAGAAAAGACAGAAGGATCTTTTACACTTAATTTACAATAACACTTGTCTCTTATCACATTCTTCTATTGTCTGAGTGCTGAATCAGAGTCTTAATAATACTCAAAGCACGAATTTGCTATTTGCAGAAATCACTGCCAAGAGCAAATGCCATATAAAGTCGCATCTCAGTATTCTTAATATTAGGAAAAAAAAATCACTTTCTCCTTTCCCTTGGCTTAGAGAATAATTTGCTCTTGGCTTGGAATATCCTTTGTGCCAGTTTTATACCATTAATATGTTATATTAGCAGCATAATATATGCATCCCCATTCTTACCAGCTATCTTCTCATTCCTTCATCTCTCCACAAACTCTTTGTTCTGGAGACAAGTAAACAGAAGAGAATTGTTTTCTTTTTCTTGAATATCCATTGTACCATCCAAAAAGCTTCTTATTCTGCCAGACTTCTTCCAGCTATAGGTTATGATTTGCTTATGTTTCTAGGGAGATTAAATGTTGAATACGTTGAATAGGTAGAATAAGCATCTCGCTATTGGATACACCCCGAAGAATTAAAAGTTATGTTAAAAAAACAAACCCAAGCAAAATAAACCCAAAAACTCTTCACATTTTTTCTCTTTGTTTTATGTAACCTGATCTGGACTGAATATTACTTTAAAAAAGTGATAAAAACCTTCTTTTTCCTTTATGATATGAATTCAAGCTTCTTCCCAATTCATTACTTTTTTTTTTTTTTTTTTTTTTTTTTTCTCTTTAGATGCAGATCAAACAAGTTGTGTGCTTCCAGGAAAATATTTAAAACTTATGAAAAGCACATTAGCAGAAGTTCTTATTTTTATCTGCTGCATGTGATAGAAATATAAAACAAACAAACAAAAAAAAACCAGGGAAAGTGTTTTGGATATTTATCGATAACTATAAAATAATTTTGCACAATCATTTTTGGCCTCTGAAACACGGTATGTAGCAAATAGTTCAACACGAATCTTGCTATAGAGAATAACTAAAAGTTTTCTATGCAGAAGAACAGATAGTTGTTATCTTTCTTATACCTAGCAGTATGTTGAAAACAATGTAGAATGCTGTGGTTGCTTAACACAGTGTTATGATCTAAATCTGAACTTGTGTGTGCCTCACTAGGTTGTAAGAGGTTCATTCATAACATGTATTGCTCTACTCTAGAACACAGAATAAATGTGAATTGCAAAATTCTCAAATCAACAAGAATATATCAAAACATCTGGCACAAGGACAATCACACAGGTTACTATGAATAATAAATGAATAATTTTATTTCTAAATGAGCTTTTTCTCTTCACTGTTTAGAAATGAGAGAGAAAATCAAGAAAATGAAACCATCAATCCTCTATACCAAATCAATTAACAAAGCAGTTAACTTTGACCTTCAGAAGTCCTTTGATGTTTGTTTCATCACTCTGTTGGGAAGTCTCTACCTTTCTCTTTGTATTTGTAAAGTAAATTATTTATAAAATAAAGTACAACAGGCACGTAACTCAGACCAGAGTTTCTCTTGTAATGAGCACACATCAAAAATAAATCATGATAATCAACAGATGAGTTTGAAAAAATAACACTGACTTGCTAAAATGCTAGAAAAATCATAATTCTTATAACTCTTACAGGAAAACAGCCATCATGCCAGCTTTTATCTGTGTTAGGGAGGAAAAATATTAATGCTTACTAAATAAATACATCAGAAAATAAAATCATTTTCAAAGTTGAAATGGGTCTTTAGAGAAAAAAAGGCTTTGAGCACAAGTAAAAATATTTTGCATTGTTGTTCTAACTTAAGGCAGCGGATAAAGTATCAGAAAAATATCATATTTACTATTGAAACATGAAAATTTGTGATTCTGTAATTTGTTTTAAATAAAGTACGTTTTAAATTGCACAACAGCATATATTTCTCTATCTCTCTATTGATGAAAAATCCATCGGTGCCTCTTGACATCAGCATATGGGAGACAAACTTCAGAGGGATTGCAAAACTGAAACAGAAAATGGTATTCCATCACACAAGTATTGCAGAGATTGGTTAGCCTTTTCTTGTTTATTGTTTCCCCTTTGTGCAATATATACATTTTGTGTTTGGGTTATTTTAATTTTAAATTGTGTAAGTCTGAACCAAATTACATTGTCATCTGTCCATACTTATATATTCAAAACCAAGAAAATGTTGCAAACTGGTCATAAGAGAGAGAAATTAAGAGCTGAAATATCTACAACAATCACTCATCCTCAGAGCATCTGCTAAAGCAGGTACTGCTGTGAAACTTTTTGATTAGCTCTGGTAAGGTAAACATGAAAAATACAATGAAAATATTCCCAGAGCAAATTTGAAGTATTTCATATTTGATCCAAGCTAGTAAAGAGGCACAAAGAATGGAAGGTCCTATTAATCTTAAACTTTTAAAGGAGTCAAACATTGTTCCACTGAGCCTCATTAGGTGAAATTTCAAGACTGAGAAATCACAAACACAGGTTCAAAAAAACATTTATCCTCTCCTCATCTGTATCCAGGTATGCAGCCATTTTTTAGACCTTTGTGTCCATTTGTGCTTCCTTCTACTGTGTTTAAAATGAAATATTAGTTTGAATTATGGCTAGAAAAGTCTAGTGAAATATTCTAGCAGCTATATACTTTCCAGAAAGGTGCAAAAAATTACTCCTATGGAAGTTACAGAACAAGAAAACAAGACAGATGCCATGATCTCCATGAACTGTCATCAAATTTCATAAAATCCACATATTTAATCTCTTTGGAATCAGGGGTTGATCCTTGGTGAATGAGTACTCAGTATCCTCTTCAAATTTTTTGATTCATATAGTAGCACAGAAATGAGAATTCTACCTTCTAAATCCATGCAAACCACATTTTTCATATTTAAATAACACCAATTAATACTGCCTTTTAAACTGGATCTATAGAGATACTTAAAAAAAGAGTGAGGTAAGAGTTTTCATCAAATTTCATGGGGTTCTATGATACCAGATTCAGTTTCCTTCTGGACACCTCCCCAGTGGTAGACATAGATATATTGAAATACTTCACTTTCTTTAATATTCCCTTCATTCCTACCCCTCTGTGTTTTTATGGTAACGGCAATCAGGCATGGGATCACCACGGAAATCCCAAAAGACCCCTTGTCTCTGTGATTAGGGAATCAGTGGCTCAGGGCATGCCACAAAATGCACTTGAATAAAGTTGCTTGTCCTCTGGATAATCTTGGCTCTATTTTTGGCAGTCCCAGCTTTGGGAAGCTTCCTTAGCAGCACTTGCTGTCAAACCAACTTTCACTTGCAGGACAGGAACTTTTATAGAGCTGTCCTATATTTGTGCCAAGCATTTGTAATAGTAAAGCAGCTCAGGAGATCCAGAAGCTGATACATCCACATGAATTCATTATTCTTCTATTTAAGTTTTGAAAAGTTTTAGTAACTACACAACACAAACAGCAAGTAAAATAAACAATTTCCAAAGACAAATGAGAAATACTGTAAGGTATTTGAGGCATTTGGTTTCTAGAATTTGTAGCCCTTCTGTTACAAATTCAGGAACCACCCCAATTTGGCCCAGGGTTTTATTATTGAATCTCCTGCCCAGAGTCTTGATTTATCAAGAGAATTACTGAGGATTTTGTAATCTTTGAATGAAAGCCAGGTCCAGACTGGAATGAATTTGGGTATGATTTGTGGTTCCCTATCAAAATCTGATCAGACTCAACTGTTCTGTCTGGAGTTTTCTTTTTAATTTTTCAATTTGACTGATCTTGAAATTTAGAAGTGGGGGCTAGACAGAAAGATGAACTTAACCTTGTGAAACATTTTAAAGAGAGCAACCACAATCACACAGACTTCAGCTTTCACCTTGAATCAAAAAATGGTGCAATCTTCTTTTAAAAAATCTACCCAAATTTCTCACTAACAGCTATATATATAACAATTATACCTTTGATAATTTATTTTAGTTTGTTGCAATATTTATTTACTAGCGAAATTTGTTGTCCTTCTCTCATTCCAACTTTGCTTTACTTCATTGTGCCTAAAATTATTTAACCCCATAGGCTAAGATACACTTAATTTAGTGCCCTGAAGTGATAAATTTGGATTGTATAAGAATTAAACACACATGCCATGTCCACAGAGAGAAAACAGTACAAAGGCTTCTTGTGAGCTAAATCTCACATGAGCTTTCAGTCAAGGACCTGGGCTCAGTACTGTGAATTAGTCCCTTACTTTTTTTGCTACGTTTCTATGTTTTATCAACAGAAAATAACCCCTTCACCACGATTTGTGGCACTTTTGTTCTTCACATATATTGAATTCAAAGGTCCCGGCCCTCTATAGTTTCCCATGCTCACAGAGTCCCTGATCTCACCCTTTTGGATAGTATATTTGGAGCCAATGCAGCAGCTGTTTAATCCAAGTTTTAAATGAAGCTCAAATGCTGCAAACATTTGCAGCAGTGAACTAATCAGGTCCGATCAATGAGAGCCTATTCCTCCATAAGTTTAAGTATTCTAGACAAGTGCTATGAATACTTCTGGCTTTGGGTATGGTTTCACTTAGGAATTTGGAAGGGGTGGGGTGGACTCACGAGAGTAAAGTGGGGCATGATGAAAGTTTTCCATGGAGAAAAGAATTAAAGGTTCAGTAACAGAAAGATAGGGAGCTGAAAAATTTATGTCAGAATTATTTCTTAAGGAGATCTCTTTGGGGAATGTACTTAATTTATTATTTCAGAAAATTCTACATCTTCTGAAAGGAATACAAACATACCCAAAGACAGTTTGGAGGTTTTATGCCTAAGAAACTTCCTACTTGCCTCCAAGGCATTCAGTCATCTTGTTTACTTTGCAATGTCTGGGACTCAGTAACAAACACTTTTCTTGATTAGGTCTCGGTGAAGGTTTCAGAGGCCATAACTGGTTCACAGCTGTCAAGACTTTACTTACCATTGCAGGGAGCAGCTGATTATTCTCTTCAGTCTCAAAAATGCATCACTTTACACATGCATTTAATGCTCTGGAGTTTTTTCTGGGTTTTTTCGAGTTTTGATTTTTTTTTCAATTTATTTCTCTCCTTAACTAGCCACAGAGTCATGTATAATATAAAATTCTTTACCAGCTAATTCCAACTTGAAGCTTTAAAAAAAAAAGATTATTCTGTAGTTATTTGTTCTAATTAATAAATCCAAAATAACCTGCAGGAAATTTAACTATTTTACACTCAATTTCTCAGAGAATTAAAATCAAAACATGAGGACTACAGTCCACCCACCCTCACACATCTAAAACAGCCCAAGCAACTAATCAACCAAATAATAATTAAAAAAACAAAACAAACAAAAAACCCAAACCAACCAACCAAACAAAAATCCCAAACAACAAAACCCAAAACAATCCCCTCCATTCCCTCTGAATAGCAGGAAGCAATAAATATCTGAAGTTTAGATTTTTTGGTACCTGGGGTATACAGAGATTTACACAACTGGCAGGACACTATTTTTAAGTTCCTGTTCACATATCACTTTAGTGACTGAACCAGGCTAGCAACCTTTTTCTCTGGTTATCTTAGACTACCATGTATTTACCCTTTCTTTTGCCTTCCCCATCAGCGTGTCGCAGCCAGCAGAGATGTGCATAACCTCTCATATAAGTGGATGGAAACCATCAGAAACTTTCCTGTTAGGGGTCAGATGCCTACAAAAGAACCCCAGGTGAACAGAGCAGTCTACTTTACATATCAGAGGTATCTACAAATTTCATCCTAGAAATGTCTGTTTTCATTGACATAATCCCTTTCCCAATCCTAGATCTCACTTATTGTCTATATGGAGACATTGAACTAAAAGATGAACTCACAGTTGGTGGTGATGTTTCTGGCTAAACCACGGGAAAGACTCAACATTTAAATAACATTTGAAGTTGTTAAAATGTGGCACAGGCAGGTCTGACATTCTTGTTTCTGTGTTTCTAAATTCAAGCACAACTTTAAGAATTGTTTAGGAAAAATGGGATATGCAGCTTTTACTCAGCTTTTTTATATGCTTGATACTTTATTATGGGATCAGTAGCTATACATTCACAAGGATGTGATATTCACTTGAGTATTAAAAATTCATATACTGAATGGGTATATGTAAAATATTTGAGTAATAAGATGTTTTGGAAAATTGACTTATAAATTTTAAATTGAAACAGTGTATTTGATTGGAACATTAATTTTTCCTCATTCTGAAGAGATATCCAGGGTGTTAAATAGTCTTGCCTTGGGTTTATTTTATAGCTGGCCTAGATTTATTACTTTTAAAAGTAAAGGAATGCATCTTAGCCTAAATGCACATAAAACTTACATGGATTGTGGAATTTTTAAAATGACTAATAGTGCATATTTGGAACGCAATGTGTCTTTTCACATAGTGCAGAACAGAAATTTAAGACTGGTTAAAGAGTATCTATACTGTAAGAAGTATCTGCCTCCTGTATATTATCTTTATATGCTCAGACGGTGACAGAAAAGTCACTGTCACTGTTAAAAACATCTTTCTCCATGAGCAGCTTCTTTTGCATTCAAGAACAGATGTATATTTTATTAAAATTCACAACACTGAATGCTTTCCTATGTTTTCATTACGTGTATTGATTACTGTATACTCTTAGTGATCTTTTTTTCTGAGGCTTCATAACAACAAGATTCCTAACAGAATTATAGGTTTTTTAATGTTTTCTACTGCAGTCACAAGAGAGCCTGCACTAAAACAACAAGGACTACATTCAGAGAGGTTGAATTTTCTTTGGAGACAACTGAGATTAGGTGCCTACATGTCTGTGTCTACACGTGAGGGAGGTGGCAGACCTGCCACTACAGTTAACAAAGAGAAAGCCAATATCATCAGTGCAGCCTAAAATACTTTTCTATGCTGACATACTGTAGGTGTCAGCTTTAGGATAAGCTGAATGACTGCCAAAGCTGTTTTGACTTTATTCATTAGGTCTTATTTAACTAATTTGTGAGCAGAAAGAGCTGTATTACCTGCAGGTAAATCATATACTAGTGAGAAAGAGACTTGCTAACTTACTTAATTTCCAGACAAAATAGGTTCTTCATGTATGGTGGAATAGATTTTGGAGCATTGCAATTAAGAAAGAAAAACTGGGTTTTTATCAATGGAAATAACTAATTTATTTGATTTTTTTAGGTAATATGATATTTTCCTATTCACAGAATAATATTGATGGAGCTCTGGAATAATTGCCTGGATTGACTGATAAAGCTTCTTTCAATCATTTAGTCAAGTTCTGTATTCATAACTTTGTTGAATAATTGAAAATCCCGGGTGCTGTTCAAAGTAATGATTAATAATGATTAAAAGCTTTGGTTTTACAACACCCAAAAGCTGGTTTTGTGGTTTTTATTGAAAAAAAAAAAGTCACAATAAACATTTAAATCATACTTTAAATCATCTATAAAGTTAAAAATCGTCATTTTCCTGAAGTCAGAGTGAAAACTTTTGGCCAAAGTAGTGTAGCAGTGATAGAGATAGTGACTTTTTTTCTTCACAGTTTTACGGAATTTAAATTAATCCTAACAAGTCTTACATGAGTCCTTGAGAAAAGAGTGAAGATATATGAATAAAATGGGATTATTGCTCAAGATAAACAGACATCTCTGCAAAAGTTGTTCACCTACCTACAAATACCAAGTTAATAGGATATATAACTATGATATGTTAGATGGCATGAAACACAGAAAAAGCCCTGAATAATGGAGGAAATATTGACTTGGTTATTCAAAGTTGAGAGAGTTGCTGGTAAGAAGTCAACAATATCTGAAAGGAGTTGAAGAAATTGTGGGGGTTCAAGTAAGGATTTTTTAATCTACATGTTAAGAAAAATAGATTCTTTGAAGCTGCTGAGGGTAGCTGCCTATATGTATTTGTATACAGGTTTATAAATCTTCTGCGAATATTGAATGTGAATAAATAAAGGTTCTTGACCTGAAAACACTTGAAATTAAAGTCTGTAGCTTTTGGGGTTTTTTTAATGATCAGAGTATAATCAATGCCCTTCCTCTAAACTACCTGTCAAAGAATCTTACTCTCAACTAAAAACAAGATTCAAAAGAAACTTTAAGTGACATTTGTCATTGAAAACACCATTTAGTATCCTAATGCACCAGTAAAGCAGCAGGACAAATATTATGATGATAAGGGAATACGCAAACTTTTGTTTTTCCTAGGAATTTTTGGATAAACTCTTAAAGACAATAAATTTTATCATCATTTTCTAATCCATTCCACAAACTATATGTTAAAAGCTATTCCAAAAAAGGGAATGTGTATCCTGAAGTCTCCAAGAGGGAGAGGCATGAAGTCTGCTGGAATTTGTATGTTAAATCTGCAGTTTGAGAAGAACACTTAGAAAATTAATTGTGTAGAAACAACAAATCCCTCTGCTCCAAGCTCATCTCATTGTTTTAATGCTTATCCCACAATCCCATGGTAGATGATTCAAGAGAGTTCTGCTATCTTTCATATCACTCAAATACTATTAGAATTAACAATCCTGTAAGAAGTGTTGGGTAGCAAAATTTGTCATATGGGGCCTCCAAATTCTAACTGACAGAGAGATTAAATGGTCTCCATAGAGTCTGTTAGTCATGGAAAAGTTACTTTGGTGTTTGATTTTGTGAGAATCAAAGGATGTGGTGTTGCTCAGTCATCTTCTTTTGTTCTATGTGTGTCTGACTGCTTGTGTAGTTATTTGCTCTTCACACAAGAGAAATTACTTTGGACTGCTGAGAGGAAACAATAGGACATCTTCAGAGAAAGGACAGAATTAGGCAGTTGTGTGTAACAAATTCCTCTCAGTGGGAATAACATCAATCAATGGGTACTGTTAGGTTTTCTTGGAGTATTCATTGTCTTTTATTAAAATCATTGCTTTTCATGAGAGAAACTATTGCTCTTATCCAAAATATACAGGTTTTCTTTAGGTAACACAATAAAGTGTTTAAAAGTTTATTATAAAAAAGAATGTATGTTATAATAAAAGTGATTTGTACTCAATAGCCTATTTAGAGCATAGAAGAGTATAAAAATGTCAAGATGTGAGTTTGTCAAACACAAAAGCCAGCTTTTCTTCTGGTGAAATATGTGACTTATTGAAATAATTTTTTTTTCTTCTCTTGTATAAATATAATCAGTCTCAACTGAAGTGACTTACAGCTCAATTATATTTTGCATGTAATCAGTTCCAAACTCTTTGTAGGTGCACAGAGATGTGGAAATCAGCAACAGATCACAAAAGAAAACAGAGGGTACCTTTATTTAAAAGACACCTGAATAAAATATGGGAATAATACAATATTGGGAACAATGTTGGTGCTATGCAGACAAGATCTGACAAATAAAAACTGATCAGAGATGTCCATAAGACAAAAGTCTTCAAAGATGTCAATGAACCATCACGTCTGCAGATATGTCCATTTTTTAAAATTTGAAACTAGTTCTTAGCAGCATTAGCACAAAGAGTTGTAGCCAAGAAATACAGGGGAAAAATGTTTTTAAAAATATGAGCATAAGAAATTTCCAGCGTCCTGTCATAGGGTCTGGAATTTTCCTGTACCAGAGGAAGAAAAACCTTTGTTTAGTGTCTTTCAGACATATTTTAAGACATATTATTTAATATAAAATTGACCCTATCACTTTTACCCACTGTGGAAGTTTAGCAAATGAAGTCTTACTTAAGAAAATTAAGAAGAAATGAGTCATTATTTCTGACATATCTGATTGATAAATGGGTGAATTTAAGCAGTAAACTCAAATGTATTCAGTCAGATAGTAGATGGAAAGGGGGGTCTCCTGTATCCTGTAAGAACTGTAGATATATCCAGCATGCCTAGATGTCACAGGAATGGAACGAGATGTTCTGGTGGAAAACAAGGAGATAAAAATTATGAAGCAGTATGTTACTCTATTACTTACACTATAGAAGAGGATGGAGTGAAAATCACCAAAATAATAAAACATAAAGATAAGAAAACTTTCCCCCAAACTTCAGAGAAGCTCTGAACTTGCTGTATGTGTTTGGATAAATACCTGAGTCTGTGATGAAATGAGAAATACTAATGAGTAGGTCTTTAACAGCTTATTCTACTAAATAACTACTTTAACAGCTTTATTCTACTAAAATACTAGCCTTAGTTTCTGCCCCAGGAGAGTATATTCTGGTCACTCATACAAACAAAAATGGAATAAAAAACGGGAATGGAATGGAAAGCAAAATAAAATGTGATTTAGATACAATTTTACAGAAGTGCAGCACATAAAAGCTCAATCAGCTACTGTTTTAGAAAACAAGATTGCTGAGCTTTCCACACAAAATAGAAACTCCCTCCATACTTCTCTGATTTGAACAGTAATTGCAAATAGTGCAAGATGCATTCATAAGCAACAACATGTTATTGCCAGCATTAGTGACTACAGAGAATATATCTGTTTTGATCCAAATTTTTAAAATTTCATGATAAAAATTTCTCACTATAGCTGAGGCATTTTTAGATCAATATTGTCATGTGTGGGGCCTTTTTTGTTTATGAAACCTTTGATAATCAACTGAGCTTTTCCCGCTGGGCTGGCTGTCCAGCAGTAAAGTACAGAATTTAATTAAATTCACTGAACTTTTTCCTGATTAATATGTCTAAAAATTTTATCATCAGACTTAATATACACCTTTACTCCAGAATACTCAAAACTTTTCTACTTCAACTATAAGATTTCTGAAACAAATGTCTGAATATTGATTTTTACACTAGCTGGATCTTCCTTGGATAGAGGTTGAACCACTCAATTAAAACACAGATTCTGCTATAATTTTCTACTGTGAAATTACAGACAATTTGTCAGTGGTTTTTTTGTTTTGTTTTTTTTTTTTTTTTTAATCATGAAGCTGAACAGTGCAGGAGATCAGGCATGAGACCTGGATCATGTCATGTGTGTCAGTGAAGGTCTAGAATAGCTGTGAGATAACTGTCCTGACAGGACAAAATTAATTAGGAGCATGAAATCGGATCCTCTTGAAGCAGTAATTAAGTCTTTCTGTTGTTTACCTGAAGGTGAAATTAAATCTTTTTGGTTTATGTTCCATACTATTTTATGGCATTTTGGTTCACCTTTCTCTCTCTCTCTTGTGCCTGACCTCTTTACTTTCTATTCATATTTTTCATGTTTTAGAATCCTATTCTCATCAACATGAATTTTATGAATGTTTTATCTTCCAAATAAGTATGTACCCTTTTTGGCAGATAAAGAAAGAACAAAAATGAAGCCTGTTGTAAAGAACTGTGGCTCTGATTTGGTCTTTAGAGACAGTGCACCAGTCTACCAGACAGGGTAAAAGGGTCCTGAAAAAGGTGTAGGCTCTTGCTATACAGCTACTTCTCCCATATACCAAACTCCAA
This sequence comes from Cettia cetti, assembly GCA_013401135.1. Lineage (NCBI taxonomy): Eukaryota > Metazoa > Chordata > Aves > Passeriformes > Sylviidae > Cettia > Cettia cetti. The sequence goes on along the minus strand of VZUI01055711.1, from coordinate 8,217 downwards.
TCTTTTATTTGTTCCTGTGTTCTGATTTCACAGAAGTCTCATGTGCCAAAACAATTCAAATAAACACTGGAATAGGTTTGAAATATTCTTAAAGGAGGAGACAAGGATGTAAAATAGCATGTCATAGGTTCACAAATTAATTGTTCTGGTGTTAGGAAATATCTTATCCTACTTTGATGTCTTTGCTGCAATTCTGAGAGCAGAATGTTTGTGGAGAGCTGTCATCTGTAGCAATTTTCCAATACACTACACAGAAAACAAAGGAAATGTTATAGCACTGTTGACAGGACTGGTAAGAGAGGCTTTTAAGTTAGAAATGAACACTACCAGAGGATGAGCTCTGACATCAGAGTCAAGTTTTCCCCATAAGAATTAATGACTTCCCTCTTAATATCCTGAGCTATACTAAAAGGTCTGCATAATGTATGCACATTTAGAAATCTGCTCTCCCTCTTCACTGCACAGCACAAAAGCAAGGAAAGCAATGGGAAATCTGCCCCCTAAGGCAGAGCTGTCAGAGGAAGCGGTGCGGAGCTGCACTCAACATCTTAACAAAGCACTCTGCAGGAACCTGCAGCTGGTGCACTGTGATTTCAAGACAATGTGCCAAGGCAGGGAGATGGAAAGGTACTAACCAGTTACGCTGTGCACTCTGGGGATTCCTGACAGCCCAGCACACACATACTGAAAAAGCTTTGGAGAATTAGTACTCGTTGAACTCTCACTCCATAGGGGAAAGTAACTCACAGGAAGGCATGCTGAATTATAAAGTGAAAGTGCAAGACAACAGAGGGATGGTTATAAAGCAAACAGGCTTTTATGATTCTTGAGCATGGAAAGGGATTAATCAGTGTTCAGATCAAGGAACAGATCCTTTCCCTTCCCATCAGTTCACTGTTATGATGAGATCTCTCTACCTTCCTCTACTGTATCACAGAAAGCAACACTGAAGGCAACACACCTCAGAGACGTGAATGTTGGGTTCTTAGTGGAGAGCAATTAAAACTCTTCTTTTAAAAAGGGTACAGAGGTTACCAGCTTGTTGTAGCCACTACTTTCAAGAATTAATAGAACAAAATGTTTCCTCTACAACTTCCATGGTACAGTGGGCGTAGTCTGGGTCTGAGAGAAGATCCAGGAACTAGTGTTTAACTTCTTGACACTAATTTCACATAGCCGTGAAATTATATTTATGTATTTATAAATACTATTTTCTATTTTTTGTGTATGAATATATACAGACTTATAGCTCCTTATTTTTTTTTTTAATGGAAATATACTGTTTATGTAAATCTCGCTATAAAGATATAACATTTTAAATGCTTAACCTACGTCTCTGGGAAGTACAATGTTAATCATACAGTAAGGGTAGTGGTGAATGACAAGGCACAGAGACTTGAAAGTAACCCCAAATCTACAAATCTAGCTTTTATTGACCTAATAACTTTAAATAAAATGTAAGAAATTGCATAAATTCTTCTTATATATGGTATTTTTTGTGCAATTACTTAATTGTTTTAAGGTGATCTATGGCTGTATTACTAGATTTAGTGCACCATTTCTTGCCCTTGAGACCAGCCAGGAGCAACATTCCACATCTGTGCTATCAAACTTTCCTTGTCACCAATATATTTTGTCTGAATGTGTTTTACCTACTGACACTGCTCACTCCCTTGTAGTAAATCCTGATTTGTACTTGGACATTGTTTGGAGTGTTATATGCAAAACAGGCTTTCAGCTATTCTGCTAATACACAGTGATTGAGTGTCTGAAGGCATTCCCTGCTGCTGCTTAGTGTAACAGCATAAACCTATGCTGACAATCTCAAGGGCTTTCCTACAATTTCCTTGCCTCTGACCTCTATACTGCCTCCTCAGTGCTGGTATAGGAGCTCATGCACCTTCCTTTCTGGGATTCTTTACACTTCATGGTTATACTCTGAGAACCCTCAAAAAAGTACAGATAGCTTCTTACAGAAGCAATAATACAGCTGCTGCAGCAGCTCACTATATGGTGTAGATGCTCCTTTTTTTGTAGGACTTGAACTTGTACTATAATAGAGGTATACAGATTTATATATATCTGTAGAGAGACTCCAGGGTTGTTAGGGTAGCTTCTCAGGTATGGAGGCTCTCAGTATTGCACTATGGCTTTCAGATTTCAACAGGAGTGGAATTAGAAGTGCTTAGAAAATGTAGCTATTGTCTCATGATGCTATTTTGGATAATTTTTAGAGAAGTGAAACCCAAGCCTGCACTCTAGATTTGTGATATTAAAGACTGTTTCAAATCATTTATCAAGCTTCATTTAAGCCCTAAATTAACCAGTGTCCTGTTTTGTTGGGGGTTTTTTTTCAGTATTTGTTTATAAGTAGATGAGCATAATTACCTTTGTGATTTTATAGTATTTATGCTTCATTTTGAGGGCATCATTAAAAAAACAGCATGGGGAAAGGCAATTATCTTTACAAACGTCAAGAAACTCACACATACACACATATACACACACACACAAACACACATTACCAAACCCAAGGGAAACAACAAACCAAAACAAATATAAGACCATTAAAATCTGAAAAAAGAAAAGAAGACCTCCATCTCTTTCTGCTTTTTCATGAAAAAATATTTTAATATTGCTGATCTGATTTTCGTTACCAATCTTAGTTACCTATCTCTTAGTTACCCCTTCTTCCCATTAAGAGACTATTTATCTGTGACGCTGTAGAAAAATTGGAAGTTTCAAACATATTTTTATAAATGCTGCCAAAACCTCAATACATTGTCACTGAAATGGTAGTTTAATTTATTTTTCTTTAAAGTTTTTATACTACCTAAATCTAACCACAGATCTCCAAGAAAAGAGGAAAATTAATGTTAATCCCCATGTTGTCAAAATGTTTGTCTTTATGAACAGCAATGTCATATTTCCCATTACAACCTATTCCCTTTTCTAGAAAAAGTAAGAAGAAAGATGAGAAAAAATAACTCTTCTTTTCAATAAATGTTTGTCAAGGGCTTTTTGGACTGGCAACTAAATTTTGTTTGCTTTTTTTTTCTGTCAATAGAATCAAATGCTGCTTTTAGATACATTCAGATAAATCTGGAGCAACAAAGGGAAGTCATAGGAAATTAAGTGAAAAGGACATCAAAATAAGAAGACGGTTTCCCCTGAAGTTGCTGTTTATCTGTAACTAAAAGAAAAAAATAAATCTCTTATATCAATCCAAATACTAATGTATGAGCTTAAGTCTAGACCCATTAACTAAACAAAAACAAAGTACATCCTTTTTGGTAGGTGCTTCTGCTTAGGGGTAGACATTGGGAAATGTTCAAAATTCAAACCTTATTTTAGAAGCATCAACATCTGTCTCAGCAGCAGTGATGAGGCAATGATGACAAAGCTGAAATCAGAAAAGTGTACTTTATTTTAGAGACAAACAGAAGTTTACTGATTTTGGTACTTTCCTTTTGAATAAGTCCTTACAAGTTCTGGAAGCTCAGCTGAAATGGATGACTCACTCTATAATGTGAAATGTCCTGTATTTGCAACCTGAAGGCAGAGCTGAGGCTGTTATCAGAAGCTCCAAAGAGCTTTTGTCTACATGCCATGTTTCTTACTTTCATAGCTGTTGAATCAGTTATTCACAGCCTTCTCTTGTGCTACTGTCCATGTCTTCACAAGTTTCTTCTATACAAGATGAGGTAAGTTTACAATTAAAAAATAACAGAAAAGAAAATAAGGGAAATTAAGGAAGTGGCAGTTTGGAGCTGAACTCCTATTTTCACATTAATGACAGCAAAAATTATGCCTTACCTACCTAAATTAATTGAATTACTTAACGGAACGTGACGATCTTCTTTGAAAAAACACATTTTGTTCAAAGCTGGTAGCTGATGTCCTCAAGGATGCTTCTGTATTTTTTTGATGTACCAAGGTGTTAGAGCAGGGCTCTTCAGGGGTGGCCTCTGCGAGAAGGGCCAGGTTCTGCCTTTTGCCAGGCACAGCCAGTCCCGGCTGGCTCCAACGGACCTGCTGCAGGGCACAGCTGAGCCTGTCAGATGATCTAGTGGCGCCTCTGTGAAAAAAAGGTTAAAAAAGGGTTGAAAATACTGTGCAGCCCTTGTGAGAGACAGGAGCGATGAAAATGTGAGAGAAACAATTCTGAAGACACCCAGATCCAAGAACAAGGAAGATAAGGATGTGCTACAGGTGCTGGAGAAGAAATTCCCTTGCAGTCCATAGACTATAGTAATGCAGGTTGTTTCCTTGCAGCCTGTGGAAAGTCCACAAAAGAGAAAGCTTTCTGGCTGGAACTGTAGCCCGGGGAGAGACACCCATGCAGAAGAAGTCTGTTCTTAAAGGACTGTTCCTCCTGGAATGAACATATTAGAGTAGGAAAAATGTGTGAGGACAAAGAAGATTCAAAGACTAGATTGTGTTATGAATTGACTACTACTGCAAAGCCACCATTCCCATCCTCCTAAGACATTTTTTGAGGAAAGAATGGAAGAGTCAGGAGTACAAGACTGAAATAGAGCCTGGGAAGAAAACGGGATGGGGGAAGAGGTGTTTCCTGGTTTTCTTTCTCACCATCCTACATCATTTAAATCACAATAAATTATTATTTCCCAAGCTCAGTCTGTTCTGCCCATGCTAGTAACTGCTAAGTGATATCCCTGCCTTTATCTCAATCACAGGTTTTTCCATCTTGTTTTTCTCCCCCGTCTTGTTGAGGAGAGGGAGAGATAGAGTGACTGACTGAAGGTCTGGCAGTCAACCAAAGCTAACCCACCACAAGTTGCACCAACCACTGAGGGAAGAGAGCTGTGCTGATTTATACTAGCTCCAGTACTGGTACCTTATCTTCTATTACTATAAATTAAAAGAGTTATATGTACAAAATAAGCAAGTATGGTTCAATTCTGAATGTTGCCATAGATAAGAATGTTTACTCGGCGAGGAAAAGGGGCAGAGGGAAGAAAACCATGCTGTCAACATTAGTCCTTAACCAGATATTTGGAAACTGTTGCTATATTTAGAGGCTAAGATTCCAATATGTTTTACATCAGGGATTTCTACACTCTTGTCTAATTATTGCTCTATACAACATAGCTTATACTGGGCTCCTTGATGTTGAGAAGTGATCCTCTTGGGATCACTTATTCAATTATTTGAATACAGTATACAGTTTTTCTACTACATGAATTCTGGCACTGTATTTTATTCTTGGACAAAATATATGACAATTTCATTTAGAATCAAGAAACACACATCTTCCAGGTGAACAAGTAGCTATTTTATTAGAAAACAGCATTCCATCACATGTCATGATAAATTTGTCCTGAAACTTGAATGTAAATTTAAGATTCCTTTCCCAAATGACTGGCAGGTATTTTTTATTTAAAAAGGGAGTACTTTTTTCCTACCAAATTAAAAAATATTATTCTAAAAAAGATGCTACTACTGTAAATAAATACAGCGTTTTCAGATAATAAACTTATAGCTCAGAGAAATCTCTGTTTTTGAAACAAGATATCTGAGCTGATAAATCAATAAGTTAGACTTTTAATGAAATCAGTGTGGACGATAAACAGTTCTCTAGAGTTATAAAAAGAAAGGAAAAAATATTTCTTTTCCTCTGCTATAGAAGGAAGGGGATGGATGGGATGGGATGGGATGGGATGGGATGGGATGGGATGGGATGGGATGGGATGGGATGGGATGGGATGGGATGGGACCCAGCCCTGGAAATATAAACAAGCAAGAGAAAATACAAACCAAGCCAAGAACAAGCAACTGGACTCTTCTTCTGCAGCTGGAATCTATGGAGAACCTTAAGTCCTCACACTCCTCCTCATGCAGATACTCTGCATGAAAATGAGTCAGGTTTATAACAGTGCCACAGAGGAATAGGCAGAAAAAGACCTTGATAGGTCATGTAGGTTTTGTCCCTTCTCCAGCTCCCATTTTTTTTCCAAAATCCAGACTGGCCCCATGAATAATTTCTGGTTTATCCATCTCTTGCCTTCTTCCTCTCCCTCTTTCTCTTCCCATGAAAGCCTAGCTTGTGCATCACAAAGAAGTTTGATGGCACCAATACGGAGGGCACACTGAGAACAATTTCCTGCTCTAAGCGCCTAATATCGTGACTTTGCTGTAGGAAGTACTTGTAAAGCTGTGTGCCTCTAAGAACTTTTAAGCAATCACACTGGGAACATCATTAAAAAAAAAAAAATAAAGCAGGGACATAGTTTCATAGTTAAAGACAATGAAAACTGAGACCCTCCCCCCAGTTTTTTACACTTTGCATAGAAATGTCTGCAGAGCTACAATTCAAATGTCAGGCATTTAAACAACACATAACTTTTTTTGTTCATGTTACTAGGTTTAGGTGTTTAACATAGATTTGACCACAGCAGGATCTGGAAGTGCCTCATGGGTCTCATGTGAGTAACAAAAGAACTTACATGGGGTTTTGCAAGGCTGAGTCAGTTGAATACCACTGTATCCTTTGTGATAAAGTTTATAGTTTACAAAAACAAAATTTGATAAGGATTTATTTTGTTTAACATCCTGGAAACAAAATGACTGGGTTGTCTGCCATTTCTGTCCTTATTTTAACTTCTGCCTGGATAGTTAGAGCATTCACCTGGAAGAATGCAGAAGCCTGCTGGGAAACCTGCACTAGTGTAAATGAACTTTTTCATGAAACTTGAAAAAATTTCAATGATGGGAACCAAATAAGCACTATCCACAAGTAGTCTGAAGTTATAGTTAGTTCCTATTGTTGAAATTTCTTCAATTAATATGTTTTAATATGAGCTGGCTAGGTAGTAAAATTACATTCTCCCAGTTTTCTTTTTAATATGATGGTAACTAAAGGTCTGTGCATACCAGTGAGGGTTTTCAACCTGCAACAACTGCTCCGGTTGTTTTTTGAAAGGACTGATAACTGTAAGGTTTTTTAAGAATTGTTCAGGTCTCTCTTGAAAGAGGAATTCAGGGTCAGGTGTCTTCTGAGGAGAGTCCCAAGAGCACACCTACACCATTCAGTGCATCATACTCAACCTGGAGCAATGCAGCTGTGCAAACTGAGAGCAGAGCTAATTAACTGGCATGTTTGTACTGCTTCTCTGATCCAAATGATTATCTTTCAGTGGGGCATCACTTTACTGTGTGAGAGAAGCCCATCTTCCTATGAGCTCATTCAGTAATGCCTGACAGAACTCAGTGCTCCACAGCACATCCTGAGACAGGCAGGGAGTGAAACAGCGTTCATTGCCTTGCCACACCAGTTGCCTTCCACAGAGTCTCACTGGCTCTGCTGGAGTTTGTGACTCATACATCGTGTGGAAGAGCTAAAATCCCTTAGTTCTTACAGTTCATATTTCTAGTTTTCCAAGATCTGATACTTTCACAATGAACACTACTGATATTTACTCTTCTTGGCATTTTAATCCAAGAATGACCCAGACGACTGCTATGAGTGCTGTTTTCAGAAGACAAAGTGAATGCTATTTACATATGTAGCAATGATTATTGCATCTCTTGAAGATGGGATACATTAGCCTGTTCAGACTTTAAAGTTAAGTCATCATCTCTCTCAATTTTACTATGTTATTAAGAATGACTTAGTCAACTTTACCCAGTGACAGTAATTGTAATACACAAAACCATGCCCTGTCAGATTTTTTTTTCAGTAATTAATTGCAGCTCCTCAACGCAAAGTACTATAAAAGTTTTTGAACATTGGGGGACTTTGGTTTCTTTGTGTTCTTTGCTCTCTCTCTTTTTTTTTTTTTTTTTTCTGGACAATATTCCAGTAATGAAATTGATGTGGTTTACCTAATCTATGAAAATGTATGTACATCTGCTAAACTCTCAATACATCTGCTCAGTTATTGAATTTATCATATTCATTCAAGATGACACAAACATTACAAAAGCAAATATATGCAGACATATATAGATTCCCTGGACAAAAGGAGATTCTAAACAGCAAGTCACAGCCTTGTCAATCATAGTAAACAAACTTTAAATTCTGTGTTATTATATTATATATAAAAATATATTATCTTTATATAATAAATATATAAATTTTATTTTTATATTTCTTACATAAATATATTTAGATATCATATTATATTATATTATATTATATTATATTATATTATATTATATTATATTATATTATATTATATTATATTATATTAT
>VZUI01055710.1:0-58692 GCA_013401135.1 Cettia cetti | reverse complement strand
GGGAAGGGGAGTGAAAATAAGTGTTTTAATGCCATTAACAGCTTACTGAGTTATGGTTGTTTCTGTTTCAAAATCCCAAGTAATAGAAAGGGGTTTTCAAGTGAATTGTCAGGTAATTAGAACAGAGAAGTATTCATTTCCTCTTATCACTCATAGTTGTAATAGCTTTATCCTTTCTCCATGTAACTTTTGTCTTCTAAAACACAGAAGTTATTCTGAAGGAAGAATAAAACAGAACCCTTGTAAATTTAATAACAAAAGGCCATGAATAAATATCACATCTCTTCTGGAATGGATATATTAATTTTAGAAAGACAACTATAAGCTCTTTAATATCTGGTATTTAGGTAACCACTTAGGATATAGAGAAACATCAAATACCACGTTCAGACTCAGAGCCACGTTCAGATAGAGCACAAGAAAACTCAGATAAGAAATCAAAGCATGAAAGACAGCATTTCCTTTTATTTAATACTCTTGAACTTGAACATCAGGTTATTTGCAACAACTAAAGGTTTTTGGCCCTAAATTGTTAGCAGGAGGAAAACATTTGTTTAATATGCTCATAATAGAAGGTTTATTTTTTCATTCACTAGCAACATAGTTAAACACAGTTAATTTCTGTCATACTGCAAATTCAGTACATATATTAAGAAAAACAGGCAATTTAAAATTAGACTTACTCTTATTAGAAGGTGCATCCTGTAAGCTGTCAAGACTTCTAAAAATGTGACAAAACATACCTCAGTGCAGGGAGATATGTCAGAAGATTAACAAAAACAATTTTCCTATGGTTAAGGAGTGTTTAAACTGCTGTTATTAATAATTACTTCTGATTATTTTATGAAGACATAATAAATATCTGTATTATGGTTTCTGAGATTGTGGTGGAATTGCACAAAGTATTCAAACCATGGATTACCAATTACTCTATGGTAATGATATTTGGGGTTTATTTCTACTAAGATAATTTACAACAGTCTGTTTACCTTCTTTATACCATGAATTGAGTGGATGTGAGCTGAGAAACAACTTCAGAACACCTAAAGGTGTGACAAGAATTTTATATTCTATCACTTTTATCCATAATTAGATTATATATTTTTATGTGAACTGTTTTTACACAATTATTTTGAAATTCTTCAGCAGATCTTCAAAGATTTATCAAGAACTGTCTGGCTTGCTTAATTAGATATCCATTTGCCTCTTTTAGCATACTTTTTCTCAGTTACATGCAAAAAAAATTAAACACAGCAAAGCTTGGGAAACCTCTTTTCATTTTGAACTGCTAATGAATTCCTAGTCTCTGCTTCCTAAATTTAGTATGCTGTCAGTCTGGAAGATGACCTTCCTTCTTATGACAACTTATTTTCTGCAAAAATTTGTAGTGAGAGGTTTTGTCTAAAGGTGCTTTTTTAAAAAACAAAACAAAACTTTAACAGTCCTATTATTCTTAACTGCTTTCTTGTTATTTCTTCAAACATTTAGTGATAACCTAAGGTGTGACACCTCTTTACAAAAGCAATATTGGCCTTTTGCTGGCACATATTAATGAATGTATTTTAATCCTTTTCTAATTATACCCTCCATATTTTACCTATGACCAAATGTTAGTATTTCACCACATTGTCTTGCAATGCTGTTAGATATCATTTGCCATCTTCTATTCCTCTCATAAGGTACATTGTTTCTGTGAGACTAGAAACAAAATCACAATTCATGACATTGCAACTTTAACCTAACAACCCCTAATGGATTTGGGATTCAAAAGAAATACTCAGTTTCTAGGCAGAAAAATATTTATCTATTCAGCAAGGTTGCTCTTTTCAGGACATTACCTATACGTGTTGTCAGAAATACAGAACATTTTCTTCCAAAACTATTTAGTTAATCTCAGTACACCTGCAGTTCAAGACTTAACAAAGAATGTTTAATATCAAAGTAAAACCACTCTGTATCTATTTCAGGTGGGCTTCTCTTGTCTACATTTCAAGGTGAGAGATTAAAAACTATTTCCAAAGTATCAGTATTTATGGTTGATGAACATTATGTAACATTTTATCCATTTAAAAAAGAGGGCTGACTTCCAGAGTGACATTCCTACACTTATTGAGAGCTATAATGTACTACACAAGAGTGTTCACACAGGCTAATTCCATGTGTTTAATGTGTAGTAAATATACACAGGGGATTGGTGCACACTAGCAGCCTCATGCTAGACAAAAAGTCTCAGACAAAATGCAGAAGCCGAGAGTTTCTAGTTTCTAAAAACCAAATATGTGTCAAAAACCCCCTTTCTTCTATGACCAGTAAAACACTTGGCTTTGTTCTTCTATATGATTCTCACTTCACTTTATGGTCTTAATTTCATTATTTCTAGTAAATCAAAGAAGAGACTGACTCATCATGAAAAACTGTGTAAAAGTAGGACAAAGATAGAGATCAATCCAAGAGATGTGGAAGAAGGAAAGAAAATTGATTTATTTGCAAAAAAATTTTCTGTGGAGTAAGCCTGGAAATGAGAATGTGTTGTGAAATGTGGAGGGTATTAAATCACATCTAAACCTAAGATCAAGCAACCAGTACACTGAACTATTTTAAGTGAATCACAAAACTTACAGATGAAGTTACAGTGCTAAAAGCAAAATTAATGTGTGAAGCAAAATTAATGTGTGAAGACCAAATATGTGATAACTGTGCTAGAGTAGGAATGGTACTACTTCGAACTCCTTTGTCTTTAATTATTTCTCAAGTTTTACAGTTGAGTTGTATAGCTTGAAAAACGCTGACAATCTGCAACTGTCTACTGCAGTCTGTAGGCTGAATCCAAGGAAAATATGTATCGTGCCAGAGGTCACTTGACAAAATTTGATAAAGTCAATATTTGGGGCTAAAAATTTTCTAAAATCTTCCTGTCCAAGATAGATAGATAGATAGATAGATAGATAGATAGATAGATAGATAGATAGATAGATAGATAGATAGATAATTGAAACAGATACCAATGCTTTGCTCACCTTTTGATATAACTTTGATATTGAAATAGGAAAGGAATTCCTCCTTTTTCTTTCTTTTCTTTTTCTGGTCAATAGAAATTTCTTTTCAAAGGCACAAAACAGTGACTTTCATCAGTCATGTAGAATACAATGTTCAGTATTTAGAGTCATCAAATTACTTTTTCTTTTATGCACATCATACTAACCTATCTGATTTTCCTTTGGGCACACAACCATATCCTGTATAAATTTACAAGCTGTGAGGGGAAAATTTCACTGTGCTTAATAGTATTCTACTCAAAGCTTTCAGTACAATAAGACATTCTAGGTTAAACTCAGTAAAATTTTGTTTAAGTTGCATGTGCAGACTGTTGGTTACATATTATTAAATTCATAATGGTTACATGTAAATGGCATTTTCTTCATATATAACCATTTAATTTCTCCATACAAATGCTTTTTTTCTTGACAAGAAAGATGTTTTATGTATAAGCAGGAAGAATTTCTCTTATGTTAAATATTGTGACCAGAATACTTACATACTGGGAAAAAAAATCTCTAGGGCTTCTTGTCACACAGTTTAAAATTCAGAAATGAGATTACAATATGAGCATCCATGAAATTATATGGGCTAAATAAAATTGTTAAGAAATCAAGTAAAAGATAATCCTTCACAGGGAGAAATCCATGTCATGTGAAAGAATATTTTATTTTCTTGCAATGGCTTTTGCAAATTGACTGCTTATACATTACTTAAGATGAGAACATCAGTATGACCATGATTTGTGTGTGTGTGCTTGTGTGTGGAATTAGGCATAAAGAATATTTAATTTTAAAATAAAAATTTACTAAGAAATTACGTAAATTAATACTGGCATTTTATCCACCAATACTAGACTTTCTTTTTCTGTTACATTTTTTACATTTACATTTTTCATGTTCCAAAACATTTCATTTGCACTCTCAGATACAAACACTAAAGCTAATTACATTTGAAATAAATACAATATTTCATGTAATATTGAAGCAAACAGCAGCAACAAGAGCAATATTATAAGGAAAAAAATGTTGATTTTTCAGTTTGGAATACCTTTTAGCTGGCAGTGAGGGCAGTTAGGACAGCTGTTGCACCTTTGTTGAAGATATCTACATCTTCTCTGTTCTGTTCATTGGTCAAACACCCAGCCTTGCAGCATCTGCCACTTCCTAGGGAGATGTCTGCAGTGCACTTGACTGGCCTGTCAGTCCTAATCTGGAGAAATCACTTTTGAGGGCATGTAACTCTAAACAGTAGAGACCTAGATCAAGCAATTACTTGGAAAAGAGTTAAAAGTGGAATCTTGTCTTACCCACATTGAAAGTAAATGAAAGAAATGTGTTAGAAATGAAGACTAAATACTAGCTTAGTAAAATCATAAAGTATTTAACAATTCAAATCACAAATGAAAATCAATTCTTTCAGTGTGTCATTCAAACCTTTCACCCTCTTTGGACAATAGAACAAAATCCATAACAGTTCAGTCTGAACTTCTACAGATTATATATAGAATTGAATAAACCTAGAAGCCAATATTTGCATAAAATAATTCAATTTCTTTGCTTTCAACATGACTAATGGAAAATATTTATTATGTACTTTGGTACTGTGAGGTACTTGGAAAACTGGCAGAAAGTTATGTTGACTCTGATTCATGACTTTAGAGATTATTCTGTGGAGTAGAGAAGTTTGGATTTACTTCCCTGAACATTCAAGATTCAGAAATGGTTGCAGAAAAAAGCTAAGGAATTTTCTTTTTCATAAATCTTGGAGGTTTTTGCTAAGAAAAATTCCAGGTTCCTTTTGCATTTTCTGTCAAAATCATGATTCATAGCATGTCTGGTTTTGAATTAAGAAGAATCTTATGAATGTTAAGAACATTAGCCCAGGAACTTAAAATCCTTTGTTCATCCCTACAAAGGTACAACACCTTTATCTCCTTGCTCTCCCTCTTTCCTGTCCTGTGGAAAGCAATCTCAGCTTTGTAAAAGGAGTTAATAGATTAGCCCCATAGGTGGTTTTTAGCTTTATATTTTGTTTCCCATTTCCCTGTTAATCTTAGTTCAAGCCAGATCTAGTGGTATAATGCAGCTGATACAGAGCCAGTAGACCAACACAGAGCTCCTTGTTTAGTCACTTAACCAGTGAGGTGATAGAAAAATAGAAAGCATATTCCTCCAAAATTAAATGTGCATCCAAATAATTCTAATAGCCTCAAAAGACTTATCCATTCTGTCTGAATTAGCTGGGTATATGATACAAAATAAACTTTTTGTTCTCATTTTAATGCTGCTCCAGATACCTCCATTCCAGCTATATCTAAATTTAAATGGAGAAATGACATAATGGCTTCAGGCTCAGTAACTGAGAAAAAACCTCATGCAGTGGTAGATATGAATTAATCAATGGTTATGAAAAATAGCAGAAGTGATTCAAACAGGGTGGAAGCCTCAGCTGACTTCATTTGCATTAAAAAAACAAATTGAGCAAATTAGGCAATTGAGGCAAATTATACCATTTGTAGAGAAACTTGGATTAAGGACACATGATGCATGGGAACTGAAATGAAATGCCAAGGGTCAAGAAAAAAAGTGCAACTTTAAAAAAATCCAGTCCTGTTTCTGGAATCAGACCTCTTTATCCTAGACATATGCAGAAAACCTGTGGATCTAGGTTGATATGTGGTTTGAAAGCTCCAGGCTTTTTCTTTTTTTCTTTTTTTTTGTTGATATTAAAAGTATTACTTTAAAGAAAGACAAAAAAACCTCTGCTTTTGAAAAATGATCCTGGCCTATTATGAGAGGACCCTAAAAGGATTGGACTTCTTGGCTTTTTTATAATGCTGACATAAATATTTCCCATGTTGCATTAAGACATATTATAGTGCTTAGCTTTTGTTCAGCAAGAATTATTCTAGAGGCTTTGCTTGATATTATCTGTAAAAACTTATTCTTTGTAGCATTTGAACTGATAATACCTACACGATGAAACAAAACTTCAAATTCCTTCTTAGAATAGGTGATTTTTACAAATCTGGCATTGAGGCATTTCCAAAAGATATCAAAGATTTGCCAAATATTTGGAACAAACATCAACAGCAGTATTTATTAACCACTTATGAGTCTTAAAATGGTAACCATACTGTGACAGTGTAGAAGCCTTTTTAGAGCTACAGATTTGCTTTATAAAACTGAAAACACACTTTTAGAGTGTATATGTATAAAAGGGTTTAAATTAAGCTGCACAAGCTCTCCTAAGAGACAGACCCAGGATATGTAAAGGGACTGTTATTCACTTCACCTGATCTCCACTTAATTTCATGAGCTCTGCAAATTAGTCATACACCTGTAACATTTAACAAATCATGATGAAGCAAATGACATGTAAAGTTAGTCAACAGGCCATGCATTTGTAATATATGTCAATGCAACCAGTAATAATGTGTGTAAAGTGTGAATTCAGGTGTACAGAAAATGTTCTAGCTCTCTGGATTTTTTGTGAATCCAGATCAGGTCAGGAGAAACAATCCTGTGACCAAAAAGCAGCACAGTCTGACAAGGCAGGTTGACTAGAACTAGGCTAGTTCCCTTTCCAGCTCCCACTTATTTTCTACAGGCTCAGTCTGGTTTGTTCTCCCTACAGGTAAAGTCCAAAAAAGCAAAGTAGCAAATACTCTTTGTCAGTTCACTTTCTATGCACAGTGAAGAACTAATTGGCAAAAATTCTGCAATTCTGATTACACACAAAATTCTGTTTGTGTAAAAGAATACTTCTATACGTGTTTGTATAACACTGGATTTTGCCAGCAGGTACATTCACTAGTTCAAAATTTTAGACATTTTAAGTCCATTTGAACCATTGAGCCCTGGAGCAGCATGGGACATCCAAATTTAACATGAAATCTAAGTTTCCCTTATGAGTGACTGCAAATTGTTCCGAAATAGTCATGGTATCAGAGATAATATTAGGAAACCTTGTAGGTGGCCTTCCCTTTGACAAAAATGGGCAGCATTATACAATAGTACTTTACACCAGAAAGTCTGCAGATCTCTGAAATTGTAACATAATTTCACAGGCTTTTCAAATAAAATATAAGATATATAAGCTCTGCTTTGGATTACCAATAGTCCCAAAATTAAAATTTTTGTCCATTCCTTTGCATCACTGCTCCATCTTGTAGTGGCTGCTTATGAGAGAGTCACAAGCTTCTACACTGCCTGAAAACTGAAAATATCATATTTGCATTTATTTGAAATGTAATCTGTAATGACCCTTCCTAGAGAAGATTTTCAGAAGTTAAGTGGTTGAACATGAGCTGTAAAAGACCAAATTTCAAAAGGCAAAATATTTAAAATTTTGAAGATGGGCTCTGTGTCCAAAATTCAGAAGCATAAGAGGAATTTTTAAAAAATAAATAGCTAAATTATTATTATTAATAATATTATTACTATTCAATCATATTGATTCATTTATTTCAGCACATATATTTAATTTTTTTTGTTGTTATATGAAATTTATGCTATAGACACTAAGTCAGAACTTTCTTTAAATAAAGACATCATTTGACATATCCAGTCTTTTCAATGTAGTATAAAACTTCATTTTAGACTAGAATTTTTCTTCCTATCCCCTCTTTTCCCTTGTTTCTTTTTTTTTCTTTTTTTCTTTTTTTTTTTTTTTTATTGGCATAACATCTACACTAACAACTATAATGATGTCTTGTTCTCCTTATGTTCTATCCAAATTAATTGTTTTCTATTTCCCTGTTGTTTTCTTGCTGTTGCCTTCTTTACAATCTTCTTAGCACGACTACATCAAAATTCTTATCTCTTCCTTTGAATTTGTGTGTATTTAAGAATAATAATGGAGTTTCTTCATCTGAAATCCTTTCCACCTATACAACCCTTCCTTTCCAGCTATACAATCAATCTGTGCATCAGCTGGGGTGCCAATGAATGCCCCTGTACTTGTGTTTAGCCTTGGTGCACATCATCTTGCATTATTCTATACTGGCCAGTATCACCTCTAAAGGCTTTTATTGAAAGTGCTTAGGGTGGCAATACCTTTCAAGAATTAAAATTTAACATGAGCTTTTTCTGGCACTAAGTGACTAACACCTGCTGCCTGTGAGATTGTTTTACTTACTACCTCTAGAAAGCAATAACTAAACCTTTCCCATTCTTCACTTACCTTTATTATGCTGATAGTATCCAAAAATATCAAGGAAGCCATTTAAAAATAGGTACAAATCTGTGATAATGCTCTATAATGTATTACACAAACTGATGAGTTTTTCTAGTATATGGCCTGCTACAAAACTAATACATTAAATAATGCATTCATTTGGGAAAATGTGAAATGGTTATGAAATTTAAGAAAAATATGTAAAAAGAGAGCTAGCAAAAAATAGCACATTACAAGTTTCAGATAAAATTAGGGTAAGATAGGTAGAAGCTTTTTTCCCAGAGGAAAAGTAACCAAGAAAATATGACTAAGAACCATAGAAAACCATAGGAGAAGACCACTGAGCGGAATTATTTAGACTTGTGCTATTTTTGTGCAAGTTATGAAAAAGAGAAGCATGGGAAGAAGGCAGAGCTACATATTTTTAGCATTTACTATTCTATTGCTCTGTCTGTCTTTCACTGTAATGTGTGCATACACATTTTAAAACCATATAGAAGCATCAGAGGTAGGTTTGGGTCATAATGGAAGCTTTATAACCTGTATGTAGAGGAAAATTGAAAAAAAATTTCCTTATGTCATCTCTCTATAATGTCAAATGGTTCAAGAAAAGTGAGTTTTCTCACCTTCATCAAGATAGTTCTAGGGGAAAAAACCCTCCAAACCATAAATAGTTTTGAATTTATTTATTTATTTGAAGATGTAAACAAATGGAGACACAGGCTTTAGTAACAACAAACCATGAAATCTCTGATGCTTGCAATTACCATTCCAGCGGTGTTGTTCTGTCCCAGCTTGAATAAAATCAGGAATGCATTCTGTCCACTGATCTGTGCTTCAGGTTCTGCAAAGACACTAATATTTTATGCAAATCTATCACCTTTATATTTGAAGTTTTGTCCATAGGTGTTGACATTATGTCTCCAGGTAAAATGGCATCACTTGACCTCAACGAAATAACTAATTCTGAAATTGCAAATGTACAAAGTACAGGGAGAGAGTTGCATCACTTATTTCTTTCTTAAATATCCCACCTTAGCTTAGGTTAGGCAATATTCAAACTAACACAACATCCTTGTTCAGGAAAAACTGTTTTCCTGTGAAACAAATGAGATTCCTTGTAATGGTAAACCCAAAAATTTTGCACCAGTGGTACAAAAAGGCTTTGCACTTTGAATGCCATACATCCTCATGCCACATCCACAAAATACAGGCAATGCATCCCACAGTGTTCTTGTACTCTCTGGTACTTTCTTATATTATTTCAGGCATTTTCAAGTGTGTGAAAAATTTGCATTACTTCTCCTGCAAATCATTTAGATGCAAAGAAGATATAGAACCAGAAATCGTGTATCAGTGATGTGCTCTTTTCTGTTCATAGGGTTAATTCTTTGCCTATTGTTGATATATCCTATTAACACTGCATTATATTCACTTAAATCTTGTCATGTACTGTCCAGTTCACACTGTTTCTAATCAACAGCACTTTAAGTTTGCAATTGTTTCTGCTGTAGGAAGATTTATAACAAACTGAATGAAGTTTTTTATTCGAGGAGCAGCATTTTTATTGGTTTTATCTAAACCTTGTAGTAAGAGCTCACAGTGTCTTTTAGGGAATGAAATGTGAAGTGAAAATTCTTGATTTTTTGTTGCACGTTTATGTGACCTTCTTATCTAGAACCATTACTGTAATTATGAGCATAACTGAAAGCCTTTCCTTTTAGGTTCATGTTTCTCCAGCTGTAAACCACAAGTGAAGTTTCTTATGTTAGACAAGGTGTAGCCATTAGTTCCGCTATAAAGCTCTAGCCACCAGTGCTCATTGATTTCTATTTCATATATCTTTAATGAGGAGATTAAATACTTGTTTAGGAAGCACAGTCTGGCTTAAGTGGTGTTTGCTCATATACCATGGACAGTGAAAGACCTTCCTAATATTTCCCTTTGGTAATAGGAGTGAAAAAACCTTTATTGCCCCAAATATAAAAAGTTTGGCTCATTCTGCAGCAGCATGGAATGTCTTATTATGGAAAAAATAATTAGAGATTAAATGCTGCAGAAAAAAAACCCACTTTCTAATTGATAATAGACTTTTTCTCCCTGTTCCTTTAATTCTTTATAAACAGCTCAGGGAATATGCTAAATTACCATTTCAAATCAATAAAATTAAAAAAAAAAAAAATCTCAGGTAAGTTTCATTTTCTGGTCAGTCATTAAAAAGCATACAGGCTCTGTCCCAGAAAATGGAGTTTAATGCAGTTAAAGAAGTGTGGAGATGCATCAACTAGTTCTCACTGAGGACTTAGAGTGAGAAGAGTAAGGAAAAGTGGGACAGACACTGCAGTAGCAAATACTTCCATAATGAGTGTCAAATGATAAGACTTTAGAAAAGCACAGAATCTCAGTCTATGGAAAAAAAAACAATGAAAACATTCAGAATCTGATAGGGATACATGAAGAAAAAAAGGACTGTCCTTCTGATTGGTTTGCCTCTCTAAATTCAAGTCAAGTTCCTTTGCTTAGGGTATCAAAAAGCTTTGGTAGTGACAAAAACCCCATGACAACACACCAGAATCCAAATATTCCTTTTGTCTGTATTATTTGCAACATATCACAGCAATTTTCAAATAGGATCAAGAGGTAGAAAATTGGTAGGGGCAGGATGAATCTTGGAGATCAGCATGCCACGAAATTGATACCATGTAAACACCATATAGTATTGGAAAACCACTGCTGGGGGTAAATGAAATGAATTCACTGGGGCATCTAATCCTATTTCTGGAACACTTAAAGTGTTTAAATGCACTGGAAAGCAAACAAACTTCAAAGTGATCATTATACCCCTGACACTAGTACTTGTGTGGCTGAAATCTTTATGAGATTAAACCCCTACAGAGAAAGGAGTTGAACACAGTCAAAACCACTTTGAAACTGTCAGGAGGATACCAGTTTGAAAGCTCAGTGTAAGTCAGAAATGCAGGGAAATGTTGAATATTAAAGACAGTTCAATATGCTGCACGGAACTCCTTATACATCTACAAGGGCCACAAACATAAAGTGAGTCACCTCCATGTCCACATTTTGTTCCTTACTGATTCTGTAAGTGCTAACATCAACAAAGGCTGATGTAACATCAACAATTTCCTGCTAAGTGAGAAAGCTGGGTAACTCAATCACAGTTCAGACTGAACACATACATGAGTTATCCCATTGCTTTTCAACACTCCTTCAGTGATGAAAAAGCTCAGAAATATACAGCCACCCCAGCTGAAAAGAAACTACTAAAACACTTGAAAGCCTTTCTACAACGTTAGAATTTAATGATAAAAACATTTCCACTGAAGGCATAAATAAATTTAAATATGGTGTGTGTGGATTATATGTTTTTAACATATGCGCATATGTGTGTATGTGCTAAAAAAATCTACCACAGTTGTGAATAAAAGATTTGGTTTTACCTTGAAAAACAACAAAATACTTATTTATTTTTTACTAGAAATCATACTTCACACATTGATTCCAGCCTTTTAATGAACTGCACTTAATGTTCCTTCTGTTTTGAAGAAAGTGCCCTTTTTTGCTTTTCAGTCTGAAATCTTATCAATATTTGCCACTCCAGGAAAAAGTTTTACACAAATGAACTGGTGAAATGGAATGTTAGCCTATAATAAAAGTCTGTCACAAAACAGTCACACTGGAGGAGACCTGCCATTGATTTTTCAATAAATACAGTGAACAGTGAAAAATACAGCACACATTCCTCAGCAGTAAATATCTTGGTGACTATTTTTCTTTTCTGCTATTTTCAGTTCTTTTGTCTTCTGGCAATACTTAATAAAATATGGTTTCTTAAATATAACTTCTACAATGTGACAACCAGTTGGGAGCTGTACGGCAAGAGGGTAATTACCAAGCTACTCATACTGCAGGGATGTTTTGCACTTTCATTCATTGGCAAAGCAAAAAATAACAGATTGTCAGGATGGAATGTAAAAACAAAAATCATATTAACTATTCTAAAAAGGTAATTTAATTGTGAATAAGGATTGAAAAATTTTAGTTCTGATACAACAGATTTATACTTCTGAAAACTGCCTACACATATTTTTAAACATTTGGGACTGTCTTACTGATATCCTACAGAAAGAGTTATATATGTGCTTTTTCATTTCATATTGTAGTGACTGCTGAGATTTTGGCATCCAGATCCAAAACTCATTGAATCAATGAAATATGGACTTAGACACATCAGTGAGCTGCAGATGTTGCTGCAGGCAGCCCTCTGTCCAGCCCCCAATGCTTGCCCCCATAACACATCCGACTGCCCCTGGCCTCTTAGGGTCTCCCACAGCCTTGAAGAGTTCAGGAGATCTAGAGGCTTTCCTCTGTCCCTGAAAATTGTACTGTCCATGCAAATTCTAATTTTTGCAGGATGCCTCTGGTCCTGATTATTTTCAAGGTGCAAATATTTGTGTAGATAAAGTGCATGGTGGGGCCACAGCAAAACTATTTTAAAGTGACAACTCCATTCCTCTATATGCGTGCATAACCAGCTGTGCACACACTGCTCCAAAGATCTTCACTAACCATACAGTTGAAGCTTATGTGAAGGCCTTCTAAAGTGGACAAAAAAGCAATTCTTTTAAAATATATATAAATCTGTAATTAGCATGTATTATTAAAGGTCCCTGTGTATGCTATGGTGTAATGCTGCTTGAAGTATAAGAATTTTGTTAGGTAATTTCCCTTAACAAGCAACACTTCTTTAAACTACACTTCAAGTGTATAAAATGTCAGTAGAACCATTCATTGCACAGGGCTTGTTTTTCTATATGAGGAGGAAATATATTCTTTTAACAGGTTTGCTCTTCTGTAGCCTACTTGTTTAAGAGGTGTCCCGTGGCATTCATTTAGCTACAATGCTTCATCATAAAATCACATGAAAACTGAGCCTCTTATTTACAATGAGGCCCTGGAGAGAGAAAACAAAACACAAGGGAACTACCATTAAGAACACTTCTTATCACCATGGCACAAATAAACATTAATGGTTGGCATCTCTTGGCAGACTTTGAAAATTAAGAGATGATTGATCAGAAGCTATGTGTGTTGTCTGCAATTTAATTTCCTCAATATTCACTGTATCTTCAAGTTGTGATTCATGTATTTGTAGTGATTAATTAAGATGAGTAGTGGCAGTAAGTGACAAGACACAGAAATCTTATTAATGAAATGGAAAAAATATAGTTCTTTCAAAATTTCTGTAGTTGACCTTTTCTTGGAAAAACACTGATATACACAGGCTCTTTCTTCAAATACAGTGGCCTCAGTCATTAATTCATATCTTTAATTGATTTAATCTACATAGTAAATACTATGGTAGTCTATGCCAAGCACTCTTCCATTGCTTTACAGTTAGATTATTCTGTAGTATATTTTGTAGTATAACATGGTTTGGGAAAGGGTAAATTGACATAACTGGTTTTGAGGTGATCCTTGCTGCCGTGACTATTCCCAAAGGCTAACCTCAGCCTAGAAAGGACAATCTCTCCAGGCTCTCTCTAGTACAAACAGGGAGACAACACTTGCCTGAGAAGAAATAGTGCAGGAGCTTGTATTTTAAATCATTTTCTAGAATAACCTGTCTGTCACCACTGACTGGAGGCTGAGGCTAGGCAGACTAGCAGCATCACGCTGACTTGCGTCAGTATGATCATTTTGGCACTTGTGAATATGACTTCCTTTTTCCTGCCTCCAAAAGGGTAATTAAAAAAAAAAATATGAAACCTATCTTTATATAAACTGGCAAACCTACACACACATGTAGGCTTCAGAAGATAAGAACTTGGTGCTGACAGAAAGCTTCACTGTTCAAAATCATGTGAAATTTTCCTTGCTAAGGGCATCCATCACTATTAGATTGGAAATCATGGCCATGCCACCTGCCTGCTAAAAAATAAGAAATCCAACTTGTCCCAACTCATTGTTCTATACCTGAACGTAGAAGAAATGAAAGTCTGGCTTTTAATATCAAGATAAGAAGATAAAAATCAAATCTCCTTAAAATTTGCAACACAGTAGGTGTTAAGTTGCTTCTAGCCTCTAGTTTATTTGGGTAGAGGGGACTTGGAAGCAGGCTTCAGTGTTGGATGACCACAGTTCTTCAGCATAAAATCTTGCTTGGAGCTAGCTCTCTAAGCTCGAAAGATTTAATTGGAAGAATGGTGTTACAAATGGTAGGTGGCAAATGGAAGCAAATGCTCTCGATTTCACCTCTGTCTGGGCAGCATGATGTTCAAGTGTTCAGCTCAAGCACACAGCCAGATAACCTGGTCGCTGGCTTTCACTGCTATCATGCCTCACACACCACACAAGTCATCTTCTCTGCTATGCTGTCAAACTACCTGCAGGTTTATGGTAGGTCTTTTAATGTTGCAGAATTATTTCCAGAAGGTAGGCTCAAGGTAGCCCAGAGGCCCATGGTAGATATGGTATTATTCATAAAAAGAGTACCTCTGGCCTGGTGTTCTGCTTCTGCAGTAGTCACAATCTTCTATTAATTCTGTAAAATTACTTTTATAGAATAACCTCTTTTTCAAAATCCGACAGTAGAATTAATTCCGTTAACTTATTCTGAAACCCTTCCATTACTACATTATCTATGCATATACAACATAAGAATCCTACTAGGTGAAAGACTGTTCCACATGAAAATGAGTTTCACTTAGCATTTCACTATGTTTAGAAAAGAACTTCCATAAAAATTACTAAACTTATAAGTTTAAGAAACAAAACCTGACAAAAGGAATATTTTAAGGGTTTTTTCAAATCATCTTGTTACTGGTTTTAAGCAGTGTCTGATACATCTTCCCTATTCTGTTCATTTCTGTACGTCTTTGTCTTTACAGAATTTTGCTTCATTTTAACAACACACTCTGAAATGTTTCCTTCTTTTTTAGCTTTTAGGAGGGATAATATCCAGACACAGGCATTTAGCAGGAAGCTGTGCCATTTATTTATGTATTTTTTAAAATATTACTCTAACAATTTTTTCTCTCTTCTGAAAAGTAGTTCTTCATAAATTTGTTGCTTTTAAAAATTTCACTGTACAAAGAATGTTTTCAATCAGTTATTAAAATGATTGAACAGACTGAACAGATTGAACACTGCTAGTTCAAAAGCTCACTAAGCCCAGCACTTGTTACATTTTTCAATATGTTTTATATTTATGTTGCAGCACTGCACTGCCCCTACTATCACATTATCTTTTGAAGATCTTTTCTAGTTTATTCATTTTTTTTTCCTTTTTTGACCCATTTAAATACTGTGTCAAATAAAAAACTTCCTGCTACACTGGCAGTTCTTTCCCATTTTCATCAGTCCTGAGATACGATTTTAATATTTTCACGTTTCAATTGTTTGTTGCAACTCATACTCTATTAGTCCACTTACTTTTCTGAATCACTTACCTATGAGATTTTATTATAAGAAATTAAAAACTCCAAATAACCTACTTTTTACCCCATTCTATTTTGAGAAGTAGTTTTTCCTTATTAGTTTTGCTTGTTTGTCTTTGTATTCTAAAACCTTTTTTTTTTTTTTAATTTTCCAGGTACCAAAAAAGGTGTTGATCTGTATTGTCCTGCATGATTCATCCTTCAGCTACAGGAGGAAAAAAGTCCCTGGCAGGCCTTAATTTTCTTAAATGGAGACATTATTCTTAATATACTCTATCAAAAAAGAAAGTTTATAATTTTCAATACTTTGATGCTCCTTAAAGTTGTTGTTATTCAATTTGCAGATCACCAACTCACAGTTTTAGCTTTATTGGTTATAATGCACATATTCTTTAGTAAATGCAGAATCCACTGAGAATATACAAGTAAATCTCTAATTTACATTTATGTTCAAATTTTTATTTTGATACAATTGTGCCACTGGTATTAGCGAGTATCGACATTAAGGGAAGCATTATTTACTTTTAAGTCTTTTGTGTTAAGAAAGTGGAGGAAACAATTAACCTAAATATGAGTCTGGGCTTCCAAAAGAAAATTAGTTTGTGTTTTGCTATTCATAACATTCAGTATCTTTTTAATTTTTCAACTGCAATTGAAAAATTCTATTCACCTAAAAAAGTGACATTCTAGCAGGTCAATCATATTTTATGTGTCCTTGGACAGAAAATGGACCCACAGGTTTGTGTGGACACATCAGGGTTTTCTTTTGTCCAAAGGAGTTGCAGAAGCTCAGTTTGCAGTTGTGTTTTGGGGCAAAAGGGAGAACAGCCAGAGTGAAAATAGTGAGTTATGTTCAAAAGCATTGCTCACAGAAGAGAAAAAACAATTGTTAGTTTTATGGCTCCTGGCAACCAGCCACATGTGCAGATCACAGATCATGGTACCATGGTGTAAACCCAAAATTATACATTCAACATGGGTTCCTTATGTTGTTGCTGGTTTCCAAAAACCAAGTCAAATTAGAGAAATCACCAGATACTAGAGTCCTCTAAACTACAGCATGACATTGAAATGCTGCCTGTAATGGCACACTGAAACTTTCACCCAGTTGATATTCTCTATGCACAAGTCTAGAGTTAGCTTGCAGCATCAAAAAGATTCAGGAGTTCAGAAGTATCACCAAAATAAGCTTAGTTTTTAAGGAGACATCATACAGAAGAAGGCTGTACACTGTTTTCACTCCACATTTTGGTATTGTGGCCTAAGATACAGTGGCAGTTTTGCATTCTTTGCTTTTCATCTCCATTGTTTACTATATGGAGAAAATTAGACAAGTCACTCATCATTTCCAGGGCAGGTGACAAGGGAGATGGAGAGAGGTTTATTAGTATTTGTTTGTAGGGAGATGTTATTTGGATTAACTTCTATCTTTCAATTTAAATAGGATTAAAAGGATTAGCTTGAATAATGGAAGCATACAGCACATTATAAATACTTATGCTTCATTTAATTAATAGGTTTGGATATGAACATAAGATACATCAATTTATTCCAGAATAGTCCATAATAACGCTATTTTTAAATAATAGAAAAGAAACTCATGAGCCATTAATAAGAAGATG
Organism: Cettia cetti; assembly: GCA_013401135.1. NCBI lineage: Eukaryota > Metazoa > Chordata > Aves > Passeriformes > Sylviidae > Cettia > Cettia cetti. The sequence continues at coordinate 41,396 of VZUI01055710.1, read as the reverse complement.
ACTTTGGAAAAAGGCAAACTCATTCAGCAAATATAATGTTTTACAAGTCATATTTTTCTATTTATATGTAGAGTTAATAACATCTATTATGAAGTCTTCAACTTAGAAGCCTGCATTTGCTGAGAAAAGTACTTTAAAATAGAGTTTTAATTACATGGTGTGAGACTCCTCTTGGCAATATCAAGAGGGAGGAAGTAATTTTGGTTTTAATTAAATGTTCTGAAGAAAGGAAACAACTTTAGTGAAATACTCCACAAGTTTCAAGCTGTAGAAGAAGCATTTGGATTTTAGTTTGTTCTTCCTGAAATACACCAGCATAAAAATGACTAAAAACGATGCTATATTTATCATATTATGTAGGATGCATGCACAATTTTTGCCTTCTTTATTCTTCACTTCTTTTTTTTTTTCATAATGGAAAGAGTAATGGCATCCTGAAAGTGTGCTGGAGGGAGGAAAATGTTCATTTTAAACAAACTCTGCAATGCTCTTACAGAGATTTTGTTAAATGAAGCAAGTGTAAGAAGAATATAGGAACCTGAGACAAGGATGTAAGATGGACATACCCATCTGCATTTTAGTTTTTGTTTAAAAATTGGCATAGCTCCCCATAAAGCATGTTGAGAACAATAGTGTCTACATCCCTATCTTAACATTAGTTACATATGTTTTACAGATACAAGACTGATGTTGTTGATATATTGGTATCTTGGCTAAGGTCATCCTAATCTTGCTTCCTCAGGTAGCAATACTGCAGTTTAGCATTTGAAAATAATGTGATGGCTGTAATATGAACGACTACAGTTAATTTCCTATGGTAGTGTTGCATGCAGGAGTCTATTCTCTCTTTTGCTGCAAACAGGAGAAATTAGAGAAGCTCTTGATAACCCATATTGCAGGGTGCTTCTCATTTCTAGCATTCCTTTGCCAGAGTATCACTTTGAGATGGTAAACACCTATACAAATGAACTTATGAAAGTAAAACCTGTGTAAAAAAGTGCATCTGGTTTAGCATAGCAGGACTCTCCCCCACTGACTCATCACACCATCTTTCTTTTACTTTATATCAACTTAAATTATCTTAAGAGATGTTGGAATAAGAGGTCTACTGTAAAGTTAAGTGGGAGCAGCAGCAATATAAATTTTTTACACCATTCAAACCATCTGTTTCAATTCAGCTTGGGCAACACCAGGGGATCAAGAGAAGGATTAGTCCATTCTTCATGTTCTCATATCTTCTGAAATTTCAAAGTTGTCACTTAGTGTTAGCTCTGGAGGAAGCTCATGGTGTGGTGAACTGTGCAGTAATAAATGCATCAACATCATCAGATTTCAGGAAACAATCAGAACAGATGGAAACAATTTCCAATCACTACTGATCTATGCTGATTTTGAACCACTGAGCTAAAAATAGAAGGAACACAGTTCCCTATCAATTTAGCCCCCTTTAACATCCTTTTTCCCCTTTTTGTCTGTATTTTTATTATGAAGAATATCTTAGTTTAAACATGTGATGATTACAGCTGCCAACAAAAGTAGTTTTAAGGAGTTGGCTTACCCTTTCTTCTTCCACCATTACTTCTTCTCCACTTGTGTGCTGTGCAGCCCTTCATAAGGACCTTGACAGAGAATCATGGAATGGTTTGAGTGGGAAAGGATCTTAAAGATCATCCAGTTTCAACCCCCTTGCCATGGACAGGGATACCTTTCACTAGAACAGGTTGTTCAGAGACCCATCCAGCCTGGCCTTGAACATTTCCAGAGATGAGGCTGCTCTCAATCTGTCCATTGCCAGACTGTGTTGATACCAAGGGTTGTACCCAGCTGAGCCTAGGTGCACTTGGTCTTGCTAAACCTCATGAGATTCACATGGGCACACTGCTTGAGCTTTTCCAGATCAGGAGATCCATGTGCTCACTTGTGGCAGCAACAGCTGCTGAGGGGAGCCACAGGCTTACCCAGCCTGGGCAGAGGGCATATGCACCCAGCTCTCACAGGCCTGCTGTACAGCCCCAAACTTGGCCCTGCCTGTGGCACTCACCTCCCATCCCAGAGTCCACCCTCAAGGCATTGCAGCAGTTCAGTCTCTCCAAAGAGGGGCAGCAGCTCACACAAACCAGCCCTACTCTGCCCACAGACTGCCAGCTATGGTGATCAGAGCTCACTGATATACATAAAATAATGACATCTTGGCTGCCTCAGCACATTATTCATTTCACTATTCACCAGCTGACCTTTTACTGAGTTTTATAAAAAATAAACCAAGTCTTAACATAAGAAAGAGGCAAACCAATTAATCTTTGTGCTCAATTTAATAATTTTCCTTACTGCTAGGTCATTTTAGACTTGTTGCTTTTGGTTGGATCTTGAAAAAAATTCTAGCAAAGCAACTTATGTAGCCACCTCAGTTTCTTTTTTTTGGTTGTTCTGTGAGATCTTAAATGGTTTTAAATTAAGAATATCCACTTTAAATACATAGGAGTGGATAGCTGAATGTAGTCGAACATACCTATATGCAATACTTATTGAATATCATGTGTATGCAATAGTATGCAATTAATTTCACTGAGAGTTTGTTAGCTGTTGAGTTTTCATTTGAAACACAAGACTGTGTGGGCATGCACAGATGCTCATACGCACACAAGTTCATGTATACACACATGCAGGGTGCCCATTTTGCATTTCTAGTATTTAATTGATTCTCAGATCACACTGCTATGCATTTAAGTAAAAACTTTTTGAAAGTCTTTGGATTCAGACAGAAGAAGTTTATTTTAAAACTATAAGCAAATGGTTGTGGCATTCCTATTTGCTTTAATCATAGACTAAAAAGTGGAGAGTGTATGGGGGAAAAATTCTCTGCTGCAAAAAACACCTACTACAATTTTGCCAAGTTTTAACCGAGAGGGAATTCTAGCCCTAAGTTATAAATTCCAGAAAATAGGGGCCTATAATAGAAACACTGACAGAACCTTAACTATAGCATTGCTAAAGGCAACACTGCAATAAAATGGAATGACCTGTGAGATAAAATGTTTAATCTTTTGAGTGAGATGTGGCCTAATAACTCAGAAGCAGAGATGGGGGAGGATTCAGGCTCTTCCTTGCAGCCTCTTATATGCCCTTTATGAAATTCACTGTCACTCTCAGCTGTTTTTCCCTTTCAGGCTGAATCTTGTTTCACTCCATAACCAAATGGACTAGAAGGGTCATAAAGAACCAATTTATGGTCCCTAACTTTTCAGCAAAAACTACTTTTCAGAATATAAATTAATGGCAACAGAAGCAGAACGATCAGCAAAAACACCTTTGCACAAGACACAAATAATAGAGAGAAATGGAAGGTACAGATGTGGGTTTATGTTTCTCTGCTATTTCTCAGTAGTGTCTTTCCAAGACAGAAAATCAGCTTTATTTCAATGCAAACAGTTCCGTGAAACTCTCTTCTGAAGACCTAATTCTTGTCTTTGCGCTATTTTTATATCACAGGGAGGGCAAATAAAACCCCTGCATATTAAAAGTCTTTTGAATAACATGATTGATATTAATTTTATATGACATATTTGCCTGTGCTAGCAAGTGAAACTGGGCATAATTACTTAGGAGGTCTTTTCAAATGTTATGTCTCATCAAATAAAGAAAGATGTAATCACTAGGCTTGTAGTGATCTCTGGTCAAAAATCTCAAATTAGTTAGAATTGTGCTTATTCAAACAGTGCCCTAGGCCAGGACAATGGAATGCCACCAACATTACAGTGGCAGATTTAGAATTAATTTTTTTTGCTGTTCCAGAAGTAGGTAAAAAAGACCTACTCTGTTTTGATTGCTTCTAATTCATTGAATGCTTCTACTTGAAGAAGCAAGGTCATATGAAAGTAAATTCTTTGAAATTTTGTGGGCAATTTTTCAACTAGGTACATAAGGAATCATTATTATAATCATGATTCCATCCCATTAAGAACAGCTGGAATTATATATGTAATTCCTCGTGTACCACCCAGAAAATTTACCCATAGCCTCTAGTCACTTCTGTTCCCCAAACTTCCCTCAGGCTAAAATCACTATGAAGAACATCTGGGCTCTGTTCTTAGGGATTTCTATTTTATTCTATCAATATTTTCCCTTGTTTTAACAAATGAAAATTGTAATTAGATATTCCCATATTAGGTATATAGGAACATCCATTGCAGATGATGCTAAAAGGAAAAACTGGTTTGTGAATCTCCTGTGCTGGCCATTATCATACCTGTCATTTCTGATTCAGCAGCATTTTTCACCTGTCAGTCATAGCTAAATGAGGCACTACACATTGAGGATGCATTTGGTTACTGTCCCAATGCTTACATGTTGCTGGATTGCCCTGGACCCCACAGGGATGACTTACAAACTCCCAAAATATTTAACTCTCCAAATGCTCCCAAATATTTAAGGTTAAAAAAAACCCCAACCAAACCACTGAACAAAAGCAACAACAAAAAAATCACTCAGTGGTATCTGTAAATGGGGAAGAGTGAGGCTAAAGAGGTTAAAATTTATGGTTAAAAGAGGTTAGAATATTATGCTCATGATTTTGTATTTACTACAAAAATAAATTTATAAAAAATGTAACAAAGAGAACTGAAAAAATGGAGGATGCATAAGTAGTCAATGAGAGCTCCTAAATATTCATATACATGGAAGTATATTTTTAATATGTATTTGCAGGTATATATATGCATATATGCTGAAATATATTTTCTTTATCTGAGCCCCTTTACTATAACTGACCTGTAATTAACTCTGGAGATTGCTTTACTACTATTATACTAATTTCTTATGCTAGTTGTTTAGAAGACTCTGCTAAACAGAATGTCAGAGGAGAGGAAGGTGCCCAGTTTTTACACTAAGCTCACTCAGAAAAACAGACTTGGTTCTCATTATACATAAGTAAAGATAAAATTTTAGCTGTTTGAAAACGAAATTTTTCCTAAAGGGAACAGACACATTGTGGCTGAATGTATGCTAACATTTGCCATTCCCTCAAATTTGAGCAAGATAGTTTCCAGTGTTTGAATTATGATTTAAAATATATAGATGGACCTATTTTGGACAGTATTATGTGTTTTCTTGCTTTGTGTACTTAAAAATGAAGCAATACCAAAAGCCAGTTCTTATTAATGTCAATGTTTTTATTTCTCAGTTATGCAGACCAGTGTGTTACTCATCTGTGAAGATCTGATTTGAAACGTTTCTGATTTTACCTGACACAAAGGAAACAAATACATAATTTATTTGCTTTCAGATTACAACTTTCAGTTTAGTTGTTGTTTGGCCTCTTGTTTTCAAATTTTTAAAAAATGTGCATTTTGAAGTTAATATTTAAAAGTATTCAAAAATTATATTTAGAATTTTATCATAGTTGACCTTGGAACAAAATTTAATCATTTTAAAACTAGACAGTTGGCACTGATGGACATCTAATAAAAAAATTCATTTTTGTGTGGAATAAGATTGTGAGTTTTCAGTCGATCAGTTATCATACTTGAACCTCAAAGTTCATCCCCAATCTGATATGCTATCCAAATTCTCTCAAAGTCTTGTACAGGTAAGTATTAACATGCATGCCTATTAGTGTTATGTGGAAAGAGATAATTAATATTGACTTCTACATCTAGTGACACTTCATTTGATATGAATGACTCTAAAATGAATATGGAAGAATACTGAACTGGGGAAATAGATCACAACCATGGCAGTCACAGCAGACAATCTTGTAACTATATTTTGTAAAATTCTTCTGTTCAACAAAGATCTAGTGCAAGTGCAGCTCTATATATTCTCTACTTCAGAAAGCAGTTTTTATTAAGGTTACATGGAATCTCCTGAAATGAACGGCGTATGTGTGTTTGTATGCCCACATTTGTGTGCTACACAGACAGGTTTTTGTATGAATTTGGCATATTGCTTGTGGCAAGCTGCTGAAACATGAATAAAGACAGTAGGAAAAAGGCAATGCACATACCGCTGGTAATCTAGGGAAGGGATTGCTGCACACTTACCTTGTGCCAATTTCAAGGTTCACCCAGAAACTCCCAAGATCATTTCTCAGCCACTAGATTTTCATGTTAAATTATCTGTCTTGTTTGCTAAATGAACCTGCTTCTTTTTTTATTTAAACCACATGAGGTAGGTGCATTTGACTCCCTAGTAGGGAATACAATATTTAAGTAATTTTAGTATGCACAGCTGTGAAAAGGTGAAGTATATTTTGTGAACATAATTCAGGGGTAATTTTAAATGGAATACCTTTTCCTCCCACTCCTTTCCACAGCCTGAAGCTGGAAACATAAAGTGTAGCTCATGTGCTCTTTACAATTTACTCCTGAGAAACACTGACCACAAAAGTCAGTAAACATTCATCATGAGCTTTAGGCTACTTTCCTTGGATTTGGCCTGAGGCTAAGCTGAGGGCTAAAAACATTTCATGAGGGAGTTACAGTTTTAAGAAAAATAAATATATTCCTAGTACAGCATGGTTACTCAGCTTGGTCTCATGCTGTAAAAATTCCTATTCCCAATAAATACGCAAGATTTTATGTTATCCATCTACCACTTTATAACTGATACTGTGGTTTTAAATCACCAATATGCTAATCAACAGAGCTGTTGTGACCTACTTACCACATATTTCTGCCAGAGCTTCCCATAACATGTCACATTGAATCCTCTCTGAGAAGTACAAACCAAATCTACTTCAACCCACTTAGCACAAAGATTCTGGGGAAGGGAAAAAAAAGGTGAAAAAAAAGAGGAGCAAAGCAAAAAAAGCTAGGTCAAGTTCTCTTGTTTATCCTGGGCCTCTGTGACATAAAGCCATGTTTGCCACCATCTACTGTCATAAGTAATGACACAATTTCTCATGAAAAGGGCTACAAATCTAGAGGACAAAACCCCCATCTAATACCATTTCCTGTATGACAGAACCAGCTTGGAAGATTCCCCACTAAATGGTTGGTTATCTTAGTTTATTCACTGATCTCTTCCAGCTAAACAAGGCTTGCAATAAAAGGATTGATGTTTTAAAAATATCATCTTGCAATTTTTGTTTAGTAAAAAAACACCCTATCTAAGGAAGGTCTCTTTTACTTGAATTAAAAAAAGTAATCAGAAAGAATGATGTATAAATATATCCTTTAAACTTTTCTAGAGATTTTAATAATGTGTCCATAAGGTATTTCAATTCTTCAGGGGGGAGTTAAGCATTGCTTTTTTATTTTTAAATCCAATATATTTTGTTTTCATAATGTATTATTAATAAAGGAAAATTATATGTCATGGAATACATTGAGCAATAATTATTTTACTGTTAAGGTTCAGTTTAGACAGTACACTGACCTTATATCACGAGGAAAATGAGCTAAAATAAATTGTAAAACTAAGTGTTACATCAGATCACCCAACTGATGTTGCTGGGGACCCTCACATTGTTCTGTTTTTAGTCACTATCAAGGCTATTATAGATGCCTAGGATAGAATACTACTATCCTAGATGAACCAAAAGAAGAACTTCAAAGTTGCTATCTGCAGGGAAGATTTTCTAGACCGTTTTTACACGACATGTCTTTAAACCTGCTTCCCTAGACACATTCTAGCCAAGAGAGCTACAGCCTCCTTCCCTGAATTCTGAGTTTCCACTGCACTCATGTAAGAAGTGCAGAATAGAATGTACCTAGACAAAATTTTATAGAAATGGAAATGCTGTTATTGGGTGAAGACTGCAAAAGAATATCTGAAAATACTAATTACAGCTTAAAGCTCACTATGTCTTGAAATAGAGAACTAACTGAAACACAGTTCTTCTCCAAGTAATTTCTTGTTCTGGCCCCAATGGTCAACCTCAGGGTCAAATGTTGTGGGATCAAATACTGCTTTCCACTGCAGACATATGACTTTTAGTGAAAAGAAAGGGTTTTACTTAGGCAGCCAAAAGCAGAACATGTCTCTCTGTCTCAAATTAAGTGCTTTAAACTACACTGCAATAATCACAGATGCTCTGCTCTTGGCACAATGAAAAAAGCTTGATACAGATTCACAAAATAGCTCCATTAAGTAAAGACGCCATCAGTTTTTATTACCACTATTATCATAAAGCAAATTTCACCTAACACAATATTGAATTAAACTTACAAAAAGAATTAGGAGGAAGCTATGAATTAATATAAAATTACTAAGAACTGAGGCCCAGGGAGCTTAAACTCTTTTCAACACCAATGCAAAGACAAGAATCAAAGATGTAGAGCACCATGATAATTTGTTCCTGTGTTGACTAGAGCAGTAAAAGTAACAGTCTATCATGTCAGCATCTGCTAGTGAGTTTAAATGCCTGTAAACATAGTTTATAGCTGACATTTGTTCAAAGTAGCTTTTTTTAAGGAGATAATTTAATACTTCAACTTTGCCTTCCTAGCTCTATTTAATTTCAAAGGTTATGTCCAACTTCATCAGACTTTTTTCCCCTTTGCTTTAAGGACAAAACGGTATGGCATATTACTTTCAAAAACTCTACTTATTTTTACTGTTAAATAAAATTTTTGGGTTTTAGAAAGATCAATCTTTCACTCCAATGGTCATTATCATGAGATAATTTCTCATGTGGCTTAAAAGAATGTTCTAGGATTTTCTGAACTATGGGACAAGACTTGTCTGTCTTGCCCTATTTTCTGGAAAGCAAGTAGTATGCCTTATATATGGTTTGATGAGGAATGGACGACCCTCCAAAAGTGGAGGCAACACAAAATCATTTGTGAGCCACTGCCTTAAGATTGCATCATTTTCAGTTGCCATTAAAAACCTCAATTAATGAAAGTAAGACATTGTAATAATACAAGACTTCCCTCAAGACTTAGAATCATAAATAACACTTGTAAATTTTTTTTAATTCATTTATTTAAAACAGAGAAAGGCAATTAACATTTTTTCCCTGTAAACAAAGAAAGTATCACTTACACACTCCAATACCTTTCCTAGGAGGAAACATCAGAAGAAAAAGAATCCATATTCTACTCCAGGTCTTCCCAGGAATCCTTTTTCTTTTTGTGTATTTCTGAAAGCTGCTATAACAGTAGCATAACCAAAAGAAGCAATCTTGAATACTTTAAATTTTTTTTTCTACTTATAGTCAAAATGATGTGCCAACATCTTGGAAGTGTTAGTCCTTCATCACAGGAAACTTTCATGAAGAGGAAAAAATATAGTTTGGCTCGAATAGCTCAGAATAGAATCCACTGTTCTACATCAGCTCCTGTTTCCAGTTACACATTCTCTGTATGCTAAGTCACAATTATTTAAACAGGTCTTATTGCTGAATTTACACTCATGAAAAATAAGGTGATGCAAATTTTCAAGTGGTGGTATTTAACAGGTGAACTTCCATCAGTGTAAATGATGCAAAGTTTATTTATGCTGACTGAGGTTGCAAGGACCTGAGGAATAGTACTTGCTTTGCAGACTCCAGCAGCTGATTGAAAATCTTCTGACTTAAAGTCTTTGGATGAATTCAAACAGGGGGCATTGAAGAACACATCTGTGGAATATATCACACATTTTATGTTTTGAACAGTGCACCTAGTCATACCAAAGCTCAGGTATGGTTCTTGAATTCGTGTATGTGATAGAGTACCATTACTCTCGTGGGAAAACATCTCTAATGATACCTACATTGCTGAGAGTCTTACTAGACATATGGTATAATAGAATGTCTCTGAGCCTTGGGATATGATTTTACTTGTTCCTACCTCCATTACTAAGAACGAACTCTGGCAATCTTCCTTTGAAGATGAACAAATATTACAGGGAACATACTACACACCAGACAAGATGAATATTGTGCCTTTTATGGATCTGAAATGCATTTTAAATCTGCAGAATCATATTACAATCTTATGAAGGTAACCATGAATTGAGACCACAGAAGTAGTATTACCACTATGTCTCATGAACACTGAAGCTACCAAGACTGACTGAGATAGACAAGTAAAGGATTGCAGAGTCTTAAAATACTATATTGCAAAACTTTACTGTACTGTCCAAAATTCAGACCTTCAGTAGAAAGAATGATGAGATTAAAGAAAAAAGATATCAAGGTATTTTCCTCAGGTAATAAATTATAAATATGAATATCTATTTATATAACAAAAATGCTACAGGGATACAAACCTTGACCTTCACTTGTTTAACTGAATTTGAATAGTCCAGTGGCCAATTTTCATTTGCTCTGTTTTTTTGAACATGAAAAAGGAGATAGAAGGGCAAAAACAACCTTTATCCAAACCTTTTGAAATTATACAGTTTCAGTCACATCTCTAAGATAAATTAAACGCCTTATGTGGCAGGTGTGAAAGTCTTGATAAGAGTTAGTATAGCATCCTGAAATTTATGAAAATAAGACATTTTGTGTACATCCCATAAAAGAATTCCGTCCTTACATATGAACACATATCTGAGCTTCATATTTTGCAAACAAAGAATTAATATACTCTAATATAAATAAAAAAATATCATCAAAGTACCATTTTACAGAGCATCAGCTGGGTCATACTTAGTATGGAGAGCAAGAATAAATTTGAAATGTTGGATTTTCATAGCCCTATGATAACCATGTTATGTGGAGTGCTTTCACTAGAGGCAATCTAGCCCAAGACAGTGAAACCTTCTGTCCTAAATCTGTGGCAGCCCCTTTGGCAAAGTCAATCCAGAGCTGCAGATCCTGGAAACTTGCCATCCTGGCTTTGGTTAAACCACAACAACTGCAAAACATGACATGCAAACACTGTAAAATCTAGATGTGATGGGATACCTTGAGGCTATGATACATTATTAAACCAATCTCTTAAGTAACTGTTCTCTGGCTTTTAAACCAAACACCATGGCACGGTGTGTTTATGAAACCAATTTCCCTCTCTTCTGCCACAATAATTTTTCATCCACCAAAATGCCCAGTACACTCTCTGTTCCATGGCCTAATGTGATTCCTGAACCTTGCCCAGATCCTGACTAGGAAACTGCAGTGTTCTTGGACTAAAACCATGCCAGGGATCTTGTCTACAATTAAACAGTACAAATGGTTGCTAAATAATGCCAAAATACATGTCCTAGACTTTTTAAATTTATTAGTATGTGGAAGGCTGTAGCTACAGAGACATCAGGGTTTCCAAAACCATAGGTCTACGAGTGCTGCCTTGAGTCAGGGCTCTACAGGCTTCCATGCTTTTTGATATGTAGCAGGAAATGTTCCAGCAGGAAAGCCAAGAGTAATCTGAGTGGTAAGTGTGCCCCAAGAGCTCAGACTTCTGACTCAAAACATCATGGGATAAAAAATTACTTATGGACTACAAACTTGCCTGTACTACTCATTTCAAGGGGTTCCAAGAGCCCTAGCTTGGGTGTTCTTACTTCTCACAACTTTTTGGCTCCCAGCAGTGGAAATAACAACTCAGTTCACCAGTTGCCACATATTAGCTTCTGCTCTTTTTCCTTTTTTAATTTTTTTTTTTTTGTGAGAAAGTTAAAAAAAACCAAACAAACATCCCATAAACAAAACAATAAAGCAGCATTTCCTTGCATGTTCCATTGCTCGGTCACTTCTTGGGATGAAATATGGTGGTTTCTCCTGATTGCAAGTGAATGTGTGAATCATTAATCATGAAAAATAAAACTTTTTCAAAAGACTGATGCAAGTCTGCGAAGCTAGCAAGAACACAGTTTTAAAGCAGGATGTTAATATTAGCCAGATGGCCACAACAAGAAATTTGGGCCTGTGTCTGGATATGAAGAATAGCTTAATTTAAACCCAGATGTCTTACAAAGAAAGGATGCACCTCTTCAGTGATGGATCCAATAGACCCAAAGACTTTCTTCAAAACAGCTATTTTGGTTTGTGCTCAACTTCACAAACATATTTACATTTAACACACCAGTGTTAAACAAAAGAACACCAAAAGAACTTCTTAAATCACTGCACCATAATCCTCATCATTTTCAAGGAAGGAAGGAAGGAAGGAAGATATCGGAAGATATCCTCCCTGTAAGTCATCTCTCTGAGGATAAAAGGCGTTTTGCCTAAGAGAAAAGTTGTGATTAGTTGTTCCCAGTAGATCACTGCCATAGAAGAGAGGTGCCTGTAATATTGAATACATACAACAGATTGGTTTCCCAACCAGCAATGCTCTCAGATCATAATCCAATGCTAGAAAGTACCTACCGTCTTAGCCCAGGCCCCAAGGGCAATAAACACCACCACATGGAAAACACACTGCACCTAAGAAATTACAGGCACTCCAGGACACAATCCTGAGCACAAGCACAACTGTGAGAGCAAAGAAATCAACATTGTAACCAACAGTGGTCTATTAAACCAATATAGGAAATGTTTATAAAAAATTTCTTTTAACACACTCTGGCCAGAACAGTAGTTATTTCAACCCTTCTGCCAACTAAGCACTACACAGCTGCTCACTAAATCCAAACTCCACAACCCATATCAGTGGGATGGGGAGGAGAAGCAAAAGGGAAACTTCCAGGTTGAGATAACAGTTAAATAATTGAAATGAAAAAAACCCTATTATAACAGTAAAGTAAAAGAGAGGTAGCATTCAAGAAAAACAACTTATCAAGTGATGAACAATGTAATTGCTGATTGATGGCTCATTGACTTATTACTCATTTCCATGCACCAATGCTTTAAATAGACAACTTCCATTGAGTATAAAAAAGTTCCTAAGGTTTTGAAGGAGATCTCGGCTTTTGGGAAGAAGGTTGGACAAACTGCAGTTCCATAGTACCTGTCAATCAAAGGGACCAACACATCTATTTTAGAAACCCTTCAACATTTTCACTGTCCAATTATAACAGGGAACTGAAGCTGTTGTCTGTGAGTGATTTGTGACAAATAACTGAAGTACTGGTGTGTTCTTTGGTTGTGACAATTGTTATTTTTAGGGCTAAAGGAAGGAAGAGAAGGCGTTGCAGTTATTTTAAGACAGATTTAGTTTAAACAGTGAAGCTGTAGTTGTACATGGATAATCCATTTTGCAGGTCTAAAAATAGCAAGGTCACATTAACCAGATATTTTTAAATAATGTACTTTAGTACAAAGAGCAGAAATTTAGGGACAATCCCATTCTTTGAAGAATGAAGGGGTCATTCAAAGAATTTGTGCATATGTGTGCACACACTTTTTTTTAATATGTTCCTAGACTGGCCCAGGATTGCAGCATAGCCTTGAGAAATCTGAAAAATGTGTGTTTTGTTAGCCAAGATTAATAGACTGTTTTGAGATATTTACACCATGGTACTGTGGCACTTGATGTTGAATTTTCCTCCTTTAGGAATGCTAAAAAACAGGAGGAGGATTTCTTTAAACCTCCTTGGTTTTCTTTAAAGGTGTTTTTTTTCTTTCATGTATCAGCCCAGCTGCAGAAATTCCCTATGATCTGTTACCTGCTGTACTTCTGTATTTCAAGGAAGAAGATTTTGCAGGAAGAAATGTCAGGTGTTCTAGGGACGATTTTTTTTTTATTACTATTATTTCTTCATTCAGAAGCAATGCTCTTAAAAAAAATTAAAACCAGTACTAGCTTTTGAAGTAAACAAAGATGGGAAAACTAAGCAGTTTCTCTGAAAGAAATAATTACTGGTTTTCCTCACTGTACATCACTTGCTCATCTTTGAAAGCAAATCATTCATGGGAACATTGACGAGGAAAAGTAATTGGAGGGGTGGGTCAAGAAACTCCTACGGAATTTCAACACACCTGACTATGAGAGTGTATTTTACTCATGTGTTTGTAGCTTAAGGCAGGGAAAAATCAGCTCCTTCTAGTAAGAGCTGAATTTAATAGGAATTCCTATTTTGCTTTGGGATAACATCTTTCACTGATTTAATCCCTTCCTGTATGTACTTGCATCATATGAGATAGCTGTGGTTTTCATTTTACTTTCAAGTCTACAGTATGATGAATAGCTATTGTCAGCTTTACTTCACCCTGACCAGTGGTTGCACCAGTGGAGGTAGGCTAGGGTCAAGGAGATGGCCTCAAATAATCTACAATTTTCCTAACCTTATCCCTATCCCCCTTTCCTAGAGTCTTCCTTTATTTATCTTCTTTTTCTTTCTCTTTTAGTGCCCCATCTATCTTGCAGCTTACTGAGGCTAAAACTCTGACTAGAAATGACAGATCACTTCATATGTCACACTTTATTGTTTGTTGCACTTTTATCACATTTCCAGCATCTTCTTTCAAAATCAGCCCAACCCTAAGGTATATGTTTCTAATTTGTATCACAAAAAAATCCTGCCTCTTTTATTCACTCGAATATTTCCTTTTGGTTCAATGGATTATTTACAGCGTAGTGGAATCTAGCACTTCAAGCATTGACTTCATATGATTTACTACACAGTAGTGTTATTACGGAATTAATAAACTTGTAAAACCTGGTCTTGATAGCATTTGATTGAAGCTGATTTTTTCTGGAAGTTCTTGACCAAGAAAGTTGCAGCTCCTCTCAGAATAAAAGTAGGGATAAATTCACTGCATATAGCTATTGACAATTTTCAACGAGAAACCTGGAATAAAAGAAGAAATATAACATAAAGCATAGACAGGTAGGAGTGTGAAGGGGAGAGATTATTAATTAAGGAACATGACTTGTTAGAGGAGGTATATACTGGGAACTTGAGACTGGAAATTCAGACGGGGAAGGCTTGGAGTTTGTTTGGTGAGAAGATTGGTAGAAAATGAACAAGCTACTTATAATGGGCTAGACATGTAAGACAACAATGTCTTATGTGGCTGCAGTGGGGGGAAGCCTGAGCCCGGTGAACAGCACACTTCTTTTTATGAAGCTCAGGGTAAAATTTGCCTTCTGGGCAGCATACACACATTGCTGGCTCATATCTAATTTTACATCCACAGGTGTAAAATCCACCTAGGTCCTTCTCTGCAGGGCTGCTCTCAATCCATTCACCACCCAGCCTGTATTGAACATGATGATTGCTCCGATCCAGGTGTGCGACCTTTCACTCGACCTTTGTTGAACTTCAGAAAGTTCACACTGGCCCACTTCTCAAGCCTGTGAAGATATCTCTTCCCTCAAGTTTGAGTCAGTTAGATGAGCAGTGATGCCTCGTGAGATAAAAACAGGCTCTTCAACTTCAGACCATTAGAACTCATTAGAGACAAATCTAAAACAGACTTAAAGAGCCTTCTGCCATTGTCAGAAGCAGGATTTAAAGACATACCATAAACATAATAAGCCATAATTTGCATATACACCAAAAAGATAATATTTTTCTATACATATGTGAACTGTGCCTATGTACTAACCAGTAACCATCCTTGTCAGGCTCAAAAATCCTATGTAAATTGCTGAATATTAGATGACAAGCAAAAGGATTACGGGGAAACAAAAGAAAGATAATTGGCTAAACATACTCCTGAGGCTGCACCATTAGCACCACTATTTTATTGGATAAGTAAAATACCAGACCTTGTTAATTTTGAGCTACCTGAAGAACTAGCTGCAGTTCTAGGTGATAATCACTGTCTTTATAACTAATGGTTTTGATACAGATTCTCTCCTGCAGCCAATTGTTACCGAAATTGAAACTGTTGAGCAGCTAGCCACATTTTCTGATTCTGAGGAACTTACTTGTAGCTTTGGCCCAGACATGAGCAAAAAGAGGCAAGGAGCTGCTTTAATTTATGCCACTGTCAGACTCTCTCACAGTCTCTCTACCACTGGAGTTCCTCTCTGCCACAACCTTTCATGCTCTGACGAGGGATTTCCCATGCAAAAATATACATATGTGCAATGCACAGATGGTTTGCATATGCGCAGTAGGCTTAACATAGCTGATTTACTGTGTATGCACAGACCATCTGTGCAGCACATGTGCAGCAGGTCTGATGTGTACTGGACACATTGGACTTACTGTGCATGTGCTACACAGTTAATCTGCACACACACAGTAGCCACAGCTCTGACTGAGTTGCCAGACATCCAGATGGCCAGAGTCCTTAAATCCCTTCCAGAGAAAAAGTGAAGATGGAATAAGGATGTTTGGTTTTGTTTGGTTTTTTTCGTGGTGTAGCTTATCCTTTATTTTCAAATGTAGGAAGATATTAAAGTGGATATACCACCTCATCACATTTTAGTCTTAAAAAGAACTTCCCACAGACAGAGAGCAATTCCCTCTGGTCATGCATGCCCAAAAACAACTACAGAAAACAAAACAGAGCTGTGATAAAAATTCTTCTCTGTAAACTTTTACAGAATAAGCAAATCCATAACAAGTGAACTACACAGGCTTCCATTCAAGAGGATTGGAAGCCACATCAGATTTTCTGACTATAAAAAGCCTATCAGTCTGGAAATATTTAAATTATTCAGGCTAATGTTCAGAAAACACAGCAACCCAGATCAATCACAAGTCACAGTCTCAGGAAGAGAGTTAGTTGTCTCGGGCCTTGCCTTTTGGGTGGTTGAGCTCCAGGGTCTTAGAGTGTACATGCTCCTTGCTTTCCCATCATTAAAACTGTGAGCTAATAACA
Organism: Cettia cetti; assembly: GCA_013401135.1. Lineage (NCBI taxonomy): Eukaryota > Metazoa > Chordata > Aves > Passeriformes > Sylviidae > Cettia > Cettia cetti. Next base: position 24,808 of record VZUI01055710.1, on the reverse strand, counting down.
CTGTCACTAATGTTACAGACAAATTCCCCATCAATAACTCTTCCCTAAAACTTAAACATGAAAATAACTTATTAGACCCACCACTATTTTCGATAATTGCTAAGCACACTGGCAGTTCCAACGTATGAAGAATTTATCTATATTTACTTACTGGGGAGAAGTCTGAAAACACTCTGCATCTATGGCTGACATCCAGCTTTTTCTGCATGACCTGAAAATGCACACCAGAGTCTGCTCACTTTCTTCTGCACTCTGGGGAAAGGCCTCTCTTGCATTTATTTGCATGCTCAGGCTGTCAAACTCCCAAAAGTGGCAGCACAGAGGTGCTCCTAAACATAATCTTCAGCAGAAAATTCTGCTTACAAACACCAGACCCAAATAATCCTCTTCTGGAAAAACATACATTAAGGGACCACTGAAAAACAAGACATGAAACAGAAGTCTGAGGCTTTTAAATATTCATTCATATTACGTGTCCAAAACTACAGGAACTTACAGCTTTTAGATTAACAAAAAAATTACATTGTTTTTTTCTCTCATTGCATGTTTCTGCCTTGCAAATATCATCAAGGTCTGCTTGTTGTGTTTTCAAAAGGAAAACATATTAGGTGCCTTAGCCACAGGCACCAGTTGTGAGGTGCACCAAGGCATTCTCTACTACATTCTGAACCAGTCCCATCCACACAAACCTTCCTTGCCTCCCCTGAGCCTCTTAAGTTTGTCAGCCTGTCTCCAGGAACCCAAAGAGGACATAACTCCCGAATGAGGCCTGATGAGTGCTGAGATAAGAGGATCACCCTTGGACCTTCTGGCAGCAAGAGAAAATAGAAGACCGTCAAAGCAAGCTCTTGTGTGGCACTGGGCCTAGCAGTCCCAGGCTCCTGTTCCTGGGGTAGGCTTTGTAGCTGCCAATATGGATGGAGCCTGAGTGGGCACCTGGAGATTTCATCATCCTTGTGGCCCCATCATGGCAGAGTTCACCACCCTGGGATTCATGTACACAATCCCTGAGGTGACAGGTAAACCAGGAATAATGGAGAATGGGGCAGGGGCAGAGGAGGGAGGGGAACAGCTAGAGGATCACAGCACATCTGCTGCTTCCACTTAACAACTGAGTAAGTTTAACACGTCGCAAGAAGCCAAGCATCCCATCACAGACAGCTGCTCTGCAGTACTCAGTACTACATTCATCCCTGTATCACCATGAAAGGGAAAGACTCAGCTCCAGGATGACACATCTGTGGAAGTCCCAGTATGAAGTCTGAGGTCACCCTGAGTACCATTTCTCCAGCCCTTCTTGCAGGCAAGACAAGCACACCATACTCACAGGGTCACAAAATCTGTCCAGAAAAAAATTTGTCCACTGCTGCCTCAGAACCGTTCCCATAGAGCACAGCATCACTGACCTCATCCGTGAATGAAGATAGGACAGAAATTTCTTTTGTAGATCAAAAAAACAAGTTGTAAAATTTTCCGGCACCACAAAGGACTGAACACCCAGTCTGTTAACCAAAGCTTCATTTGCCTTTGTCCTTCCCCTGCAACAGCAACTTTTCCTATACTTTGGGTTCTCCTGTAATCTTTCTGTCTCACTTAGATCTTCGGGTAAGTTTAGTTAAAATACTTCACATTAATCACAGGCGTTTCAAAATAAAGAGAAGGGCACCTGAAGCCTTGACAAGAAAGACGCCTGCTCGGGGTTCAACTCAGAGTAGCCGCAGGCAACCAAGGTCCCCACGCCCCTTCTCAGCAGGAAAATAGGAACGGAAAACTAGGTGTAAAATCTCGTGAATGGCGATAACGATGCGTGAAACAGATTCGGCTGAAGCAAAGTAGTGTAACTTGCTGCTATTTATTCAAATAGTGAGTAAATTAAACCCCACTCTCACCCACCCATTGCATCCCTTTCGCCATGGAAGCTGCACCCCTGCACTGCTGGTTCCCACCGGGAGCCGCGCTCCGGAGTGCCAGAGCCCGATCTGCCCGAGCACCCGGCGCTGCGGCCCCTGGACACAGCCTGTTCCAGCTCGGCACCGCCGGACAAGAGCTATCGGGGGACGTCTGTCCGCCGAGGACGCGGCGGGACGGTGTGTGGCGGTCCCGGGAACTTGATTTCCGCCTCCCAGCAGTCTGTGACAAGCAGCCTTTCCCTCCGGTTAACCAGCAGCCGGACGCTGCCGCCAGGATGTTCGGGATAGCCGCGGGTCTGTTCCAGCTGCAGCGCGGCCTTTTGCCTGCTAGGCTCCTCTGGGCCTGGGCATGGGGCTGACACAGAACTGACTCAGGCCGCCGTGCGGCAGAACCAGTTTATCCTCACGAAAACTTGCTTCTTCCCCATGCAAAAAGACCCAGCAGAGCCCTTTCTAGACCAATGGTGCCTGATCACAGGTCTTCTGTCAAATGAGTAGTCAGCGTGAAGTGCTGGCCACAGAGCTGAGAGAGGCTCCTGCCTTGGAGCAGCTGTGAGTGCTGGCTGCACCAATTCCCACCCTGTTCCCTAGCAATAAGGGATGATTGCAATCCTTTTGGCATCACCACTTAGCCTGAGGGGAGAAACAGCCTCCCCAGTGTTGCAGAAGAGTCCCTTCACTGCGCACAATCAAGTTTGTGGTTGGCTGGGTGCTGCCTAGTCTCTTCTAGGCTGCCTTTCCCACATGAAGGCTAGATGAGGTCACCTTCCAAGGTCCCTTCCCACGTGGGCTGTCACAGCATCCTATGATGATTGCAGTTTCAGGCTGGGAATAATGGTTCTTTCTCTTTAACTGTCAGTGGTCTAGGGACTCGCCTGTGGAAATGAGCCCCTGCCTGTGGCAGGAGATGATGCAGGGCAGCTCTGTTTCTGAGCACACCCTGGGCAGATGCCACCTGTGTGCTCTGAACAGGAGGATGCTGTGATGGGCTTTTTCCCATCCCAGCATCCTCCCATGCAGCCAGCATGGGCCTTGGGGTGTGAGTGCGCAAGGCAGGGCTGGAAAGCTTTCACAATGTTTTGCTCTGGTTAGGTGAAATGGTGCTGTTGGAGATGTCAGCCTGGCTGACACTGTCACCTCGCTGTTCTCCCCTCAAACTCAACATGCCATGTTTTGGCTGAAGCCTAGACATGAGAGAGTGAGAGCCAATGGTCCACACCCACGCACACCTAACCTCACCCTGCTGCAATGGAGGAACAGAAGAAGATCTCTGCAGGTATCTGTCTTTAATCAAGATGTGTTTCAGGTATTAAAGAAGCTTTGTAGAGAGAATGTCGGAGTCCAAAAGTGAAAGCAGGATCCCGGGCCTTGGTCAGTGACAACTGGAAGGGGAAAGTGGGAAGAAAAGAGGTGAAGATGGTGCCTCATTCTCCAGAGTTGTCCTCAAGTGAAGGCTGGCGAGCATGACACATTGGTGGGCAGGCTGCCTTACCTTTCCTGGGACGTAATCTGCTGGACCTGGAAGCATACCCGTGCCAGCAAGTTTGGTTCTTAGTCCCATTGAGTACTTGGGAGCGGTTCTTTTGTAGACGTCCATGTCCACATTGGCAAACGCTGCAGGACCTGGCGTCTGCATGAGAAGCAATGAGGTTGGTGGGTGCAGGAGGCAGTGTGGATCCTTGCCAGGCACCCACGAGTACTGTGCTGCTTCAGGTAGCTGGCCAGGGGAGTAGAGTGGGAGGTCTGGAGCCTTGGGAAGGAGGGCTCTTTGGGGAGAGAGGTAGATTTCCCAGATGCTGAGGGAGAATAGTGCCATTAGTGCCCGTGAGCCGTACTGTGCCAAAGCTGCTGGTGTGGAAAAGTGAGGGACTGCAGATGTTGGTGTTGCTGATAATAGCAGAGCCAGAGGCCCTGTGGCTTCTTGGGCTTTGCTGCAGGTGCAGGGAAGCATGTATTACAGGGGATAGGGCAGGCACTGGGGCCCTTCTGCTCTGAGGAGAGCAACTGAGCTTCTGCTGCTGCTGTGAGCTGCTGGGAGCAGAGAAGTACAGCTCACCTTTGCCAGGTCTTGAAAACAGCTCTGATACTGGCTCTTCCATTTCATGGAGTAGCAGGGTTCGGCACGCATGTACACTGTTTGGGGTCCCAGAACCCTGGGCAGGGTGTAGGTGCCAGGACCTGGAAATGGAATTTGGAAGAGAGCCTGGGTGAGTGCCCTGGGAAAGAGCGCAGTGCCTGTGTGGAAGAGAGTAAACCTGCCAAGCTGGCTGTGTGGAGCAGGAAGGGTATCCTGCCTCTCAACCCAGTGCCTCTGGCTTCTGCTGCATGTGGTGTGCATAGGCTGTTCAGAGCCAGAGCTGCATTTTCTTCTTGTGAGAAGGGACAAGCTGGTGCTCTGGGACAGACAGGAGCTTGTTGAGCACACAGGGTGTCCTGCTGCCGCCTAGGCTTTTTGCTAGGCCTGTTGAAGAAGCTGCAGCCGCTCCCTGGAGGACAGGCGGGCTGGAAGCATGTCTGTTTCCCCAAGTTCCGCACCTGGTGTTCGGAAACCTTTAAAGTCCTTGGGTCGGAACTTCATGCTACTTGCCGGTGCGGTTTGGTAGACGTGTTTGTCAGCAGGATCTGTGGTGTAGTCACCTGGGACAGAGAAGGAGGCAGGAGAAGAAGTGAAGCTGGGGACCTAAGTGTAAGCGAGAGAGGAGGAGTCAGGAGGAGGTGCTCAGTCATGCTTGTTTTCTGTTGGGAACTCTCTGAAGCCCTTTTGGGGCATGAGCAGAGGGTTCTGTGGCCCAGTGGCACAGGACAACAGTATGGTGTGCTTGTCAGGCCTGGAAGAAGGGCTGCAGAAATGTCACTCACTGGGTCCAGGGGTGACCATAACCTTGGTCTTGGGACGTGCCGTCACATGTGCCGATGGAGCCACGTGCTTCCCAGTCTTGGTGATGGATGAATGAATAAAGTACCGAGGACCTGGTGAGCAGCTGGTTGTGATGGGACCTTTGGTCCCTCGGAATGAGTATGCTGGGGCTCTGAATCTGGTGGGATCATGGGCCGTGTGACCTGGGAAGAAAAGCCTGTGAAAGGACATGTGCCTGCAACGGTGTAGTAAAAGGAAATTTTGAATTGGGAGCAAGCGGTGTGCTGTGCCTCCCGCTGTTACTGCCTCCCTGTGGTAGTTGGCTTACCTGTTGTCCCAGGGAGCCAGTACTTGGGACCCGGGGTGGCGAACTCTGCAAGGATTGGGCCCCGTCGGGGATGAGGTCTCCAGGTGCCTACCCAGGGTCCCTCCATGCTGGTGGCTAGAGAAACTACAGGAAAAACAGGGGAGCTACCAAGGGGCTTCCCTGACACAGCCCAGGTACGGAGCTCTCCTGCAGCCCAGAGCAGGAAGAAAGTGAAACTAGCATCACGAAAGAAGGTGAAGGGAAGTGAAGAACAAGAAGTTGCAGATGGAGGAGAAGGAGGAATGTGGGGGAAGCAGCAAGTAGATGCAGCAAAAGCTCCCAGCTGTGCCCTCAGGCAGTAATTGCTGGCCGGGCCAGCCGCAGCGTAGAAGCGCAGCACTGGCCCGGCAGGGAGGTAGCCTCTGGCACATGTACATGCAAACTTGCTCAGCTGGAGTGTGGCACTGACTGGGTGAGGTGCAGGGAGGGACACCAGCTCCTCAGTGACCTCATAATCCATTGCTAGGTGGATCCATCATCATTGACATCCGTCAGCAGGTGACATCCCAAAGGGCCATTCTCACCCAGGGATGAGCAAAGCCCACTGTGATGTTGAGACCCTCAAGCTGTTCATGCTTCTGTGCTGCCCTATTGCCTGCAGGACTCCTCTGGGGCTGGGCATGGGGCTGCCATGGAACTGGCTCAGTTTGGTGTGGGGTGACCCCAGTTTGTCCTCACATAGTCCTGCGTGTGTCCACAGAGACCCAGCACAGCCCCTTCTAGTCCAGTGGTTCCTCAGCACTTGGCTTTTTTTCACCAAACAGAATAAAAGAAACTTATCCAACACAAATTTGATGTGAATAAGCAAACACTTCTTTATTTCAGTGCCAGGAACTGAGGGGATTACTCCTCCAAATTTGTTCTCATTAACAAAGTAAATCCATTTTTATGCTTTTTTTTTGGTGTGTCATTTTTACATTAGTTCTTCTACCTGCTATACAATACTTGCACATTCTTAAATTTAATCTTTACTATGATTGTTTTCACATGTTATCTAACCTCAATAATATTCCTACACTAACAAATCATTGACAGTCTCTACTGACATTTTCCAATTGGAATCTTTGATATTCAAATTAAGATGAGAAGGGGAGGAGGTTTCTAGAGCAGACAAACTGGTGTACATGACAATTTCCATAGCTTCTTGAAAAAGACCTAAGATATCTGGTAACTTTTTGGTAAGGTTCCTCTGTTTATATAAGGTTAAAAAGCACTCCTAATATTCCTATACCTTATACTTCATAATTTTCAACTTATAATCATAACTAATATTTTCTCTTTGTGATTATTAAAGAAATCATTTTATCAGTATATTTAGAACAGGCTGAGTAGAATGAAGTGCTGGCCACAGAGCTGAGAGAGGCTCCTGCCTTGGAGCAGCTGTGAGTGCTGGCTGCACCAATTCCCACCCTGTTCCCTAGCAATAAGGGATGATTGCAATCCTTTTGGCATCACCACTTAGCCTGAGGGGAGAAACAGCCTCCCCAGTGTTGCAGAAGAGTCCCTTCACTGCGCACAATCAAGTTTGTGGTTGGCTGGGTGCTGCCTAGTCTCTTCTAGGCTGCCTTTCCCACATGAAGGCTAGATGAGGTCACCTTCCAAGGTCCCTTCCCACGTGGGCTGTCACAGCATCCTATGATGATTGCAGTTTCAGGCTGGGAATAATGGTTCTTTCTCTTTAACTGTCAGTGGTCTAGGGACTCGCCTGTGGAAATGAGCCCCTGCCTGTGGCAGGAGATGATGCAGGGCAGCTCTGTTTCTGAGCACACCCTGGGCAGATGCCACCTGTGTGCTCTGAACAGGAGGATGCTGTGATGGGCTTTTTCCCATCCCAGCATCCTCCCATGCAGCCAGCATGGGCCTTGGGGTGTGAGTGCGCAAGGCAGGGCTGGAAAGCTTTCACAATGTTTTGCTCTGGTTAGGTGAAATGGTGCTGTTGGAGATGTCAGCCTGGCTGACACTGTCACCTCGCTGTTCTCCCCTCAAACTCAACATGCCATGTTTTGGCTGAAGCCTAGACATGAGAGAGTGAGAGCCAATGGTCCACACCCACGCACACCTAACCTCACCCTGCTGCAATGGAGGAACAGAAGAAGATCTCTGCAGGTATCTGTCTTTAATCAAGATGTGTTTCAGGTATTAAAGAAGCTTTGTAGAGAGAATGTCGGAGTCCAAAAGTGAAAGCAGGATCCCGGGCCTTGGTCAGTGACAACTGGAAGGGGAAAGTGGGAAGAAAAGAGGTGAAGATGGTGCCTCATTCTCCAGAGTTGTCCTCAAGTGAAGGCTGGCGAGCATGACACATTGGTGGGCAGGCTGCCTTACCTTTCCTGGGACGTAATCTGCTGGACCTGGAAGCATACCCGTGCCAGCAAGTTTGGTTCTTAGTCCCATTGAGTACTTGGGAGCGGTTCTTTTGTAGACGTCCATGTCCACATTGGCAAACGCTGCAGGACCTGGCGTCTGCATGAGAAGCAATGAGGTTGGTGGGTGCAGGAGGCAGTGTGGATCCTTGCCAGGCACCCACGAGTACTGTGCTGCTTCAGGTAGCTGGCCAGGGGAGTAGAGTGGGAGGTCTGGAGCCTTGGGAAGGAGGGCTCTTTGGGGAGAGAGGTAGATTTCCCAGATGCTGAGGGAGAATAGTGCCATTAGTGCCCGTGAGCCGTACTGTGCCAAAGCTGCTGGTGTGGAAAAGTGAGGGACTGCAGATGTTGGTGTTGCTGATAATAGCAGAGCCAGAGGCCCTGTGGCTTCTTGGGCTTTGCTGCAGGTGCAGGGAAGCATGTATTACAGGGGATAGGGCAGGCACTGGGGCCCTTCTGCTCTGAGGAGAGCAACTGAGCTTCTGCTGCTGCTGTGAGCTGCTGGGAGCAGAGAAGTACAGCTCACCTTTGCCAGGTCTTGAAAACAGCTCTGATACTGGCTCTTCCATTTCATGGAGTAGCAGGGTTCGGCACGCATGTACACTGTTTGGGGTCCCAGAACCCTGGGCAGGGTGTAGGTGCCAGGACCTGGAAATGGAATTTGGAAGAGAGCCTGGGTGAGTGCCCTGGGAAAGAGCGCAGTGCCTGTGTGGAAGAGAGTAAACCTGCCAAGCTGGCTGTGTGGAGCAGGAAGGGTATCCTGCCTCTCAACCCAGTGCCTCTGGCTTCTGCTGCATGTGGTGTGCATAGGCTGTTCAGAGCCAGAGCTGCATTTTCTTCTTGTGAGAAGGGACAAGCTGGTGCTCTGGGACAGACAGGAGCTTGTTGAGCACACAGGGTGTCCTGCTGCCGCCTAGGCTTTTTGCTAGGCCTGTTGAAGAAGCTGCAGCCGCTCCCTGGAGGACAGGCGGGCTGGAAGCATGTCTGTTTCCCCAAGTTCCGCACCTGGTGTTCGGAAACCTTTAAAGTCCTTGGGTCGGAACTTCATGCTACTTGCCGGTGCGGTTTGGTAGACGTGTTTGTCAGCAGGATCTGTGGTGTAGTCACCTGGGACAGAGAAGGAGGCAGGAGAAGAAGTGAAGCTGGGGACCTAAGTGTAAGCGAGAGAGGAGGAGTCAGGAGGAGGTGCTCAGTCATGCTTGTTTTCTGTTGGGAACTCTCTGAAGCCCTTTTGGGGCATGAGCAGAGGGTTCTGTGGCCCAGTGGCACAGGACAACAGTATGGTGTGCTTGTCAGGCCTGGAAGAAGGGCTGCAGAAATGTCACTCACTGGGTCCAGGGGTGACCATAACCTTGGTCTTGGGACGTGCCGTCACATGTGCCGATGGAGCCACGTGCTTCCCAGTCTTGGTGATGGATGAATGAATAAAGTACCGAGGACCTGGTGAGCAGCTGGTTGTGATGGGACCTTTGGTCCCTCGGAATGAGTATGCTGGGGCTCTGAATCTGGTGGGATCATGGGCCGTGTGACCTGGGAAGAAAAGCCTGTGAAAGGACATGTGCCTGCAACGGTGTAGTAAAAGGAAATTTTGAATTGGGAGCAAGCGGTGTGCTGTGCCTCCCGCTGTTACTGCCTCCCTGTGGTAGTTGGCTTACCTGTTGTCCCAGGGAGCCAGTACTTGGGACCCGGGGTGGCGAACTCTGCAAGGATTGGGCCCCGTCGGGGATGAGGTCTCCAGGTGCCTACCCAGGGTCCCTCCATGCTGGTGGCTAGAGAAACTACAGGAAAAACAGGGGAGCTACCAAGGGGCTTCCCTGACACAGCCCAGGTACGGAGCTCTCCTGCAGCCCAGAGCAGGAAGAAAGTGAAACTAGCATCACGAAAGAAGGTGAAGGGAAGTGAAGAACAAGAAGTTGCAGATGGAGGAGAAGGAGGAATGTGGGGGAAGCAGCAAGTAGATGCAGCAAAAGCTCCCAGCTGTGCCCTCAGGCAGTAATTGCTGGCCGGGCCAGCCGCAGCGTAGAAGCGCAGCACTGGCCCGGCAGGGAGGTAGCCTCTGGCACATGTACATGCAAACTTGCTCAGCTGGAGTGTGGCACTGACTGGGTGAGGTGCAGGGAGGGACACCAGCTCCTCAGTGACCTCATAATCCATTGCTAGGTGGATCCATCATCATTGACATCCGTCAGCAGGTGACATCCCAAAGGGCCATTCTCACCCAGGGATGAGCAAAGCCCACTGTGATGTTGAGACCCTCAAGCTGTTCATGCTTCTGTGCTGCCCTATTGCCTGCAGGACTCCTCTGGGGCTGGGCATGGGGCTGCCATGGAACTGGCTCAGTTTGGTGTGGGGTGACCCCAGTTTGTCCTCACACAGTCCTGCGTGTGTCCACAGAGACCCAGCACAGCCCCTTCTAGTCCAGTGATTCCTCAGCACTTGGCTGTTGTCAAACGGGTCCCGTGTGACTGAATTGCTGAGAGCTGACTGAGGCTTCTTCCTCAAAGTGTCTTTGAGAGCTGCCCATTTTAATTCTCACCCCATTCCATAGAAACCCGAGGAAAATCCTTTTGACATCACCACTTAGCCAGAGGGGAAAAAACAACTTCCCCAAGAACTAGAAGAATTAAATGGGCTTTGTCTCAAACTTTACGCTTTTCTTTTCTTGCTTTGGCCCTTCTATTAACTCTTCCTCTGACAGGAAAGTAGTGAGTAAATGGCTGACCTTGCTTAGCTCCTGTCCAGGCTCAACAACTGAGCTCCTAATCTTATTTAGCAACAATGTAAGAGTGGCCTTCTTTGGGGGTGAATCAATGTTGTGAGTTAACTGTAACTCTGCTTACTGTGCCTGCAGGCATTTACTTTGGGAGATCCTTTTTAAAGAGCTGGAGGAGGTGCTCAGTCCCTTTTAAAGATCCCTTTTAAATAGTGTCCAATGCCCAGCTTGTGCTTCATATCTTTTGATGCTTTTCCCGGGTCTCTGCGCTTTGATCTTACTATTAGAGAGGAGGGACAGAGCAAATCTATCAATAATCTGAATTGTTCTGGCCTCTCCATTTGAGGGCCTCCCAGTGTCTGCATCATTCCTCAGGTGCTACCAGTGTCTTCAAGCATGTTTCTCCCTTTAATGCCCACTTCTCCAGATTGTTTTAGGAGTTCATGGTCACCAGGATTTTCAATGTTGATGCTTCAGGAACACATGAACTCTTTCAAGGTTTTTCTGGGAGGGTTGGACAGAGCTAATTTCATTTTTCTGATTTTGCCAGTAGTGTGTGAATATCTACACCTGCACTGTGAGTGCTCCCGACAGGTTTTTCTGTCCCCAGATTTCATGACTCTTTGTTAATAATACCAGTCATTACCCATGCTTTGTTTAGTGATGCTTTAAGGTTTTCAGTGTCCAAGTTTTTATGGTTTGAGACCCTTATGGCTTTTGTTTCATTGCTGTGCTATATGGGCTGTGGTTAATATAAAACCCATTAGGAAATACATTCCGAAGCATATAAATTGTGATTTGAATGGAGATGCTGTGGGTGAGGTAAAACAATAGAGTGGCAAACCAGTTTAGAAGACATAAAAAGTCCTTTAACACAAGCTGATTTGTAGAGTGAAGGGCACTTAAACTTCAAAGGCACACACAGATAGAATTTTCTCCTACTGGTCAAGTACTCATGCAGTATAACCAACAGTTTTCATAACACTTGCAGTCTTTGATACACTAAGAAAATTGTATATGATCTTGCTCTCTTACCATAGGTGAAGCAGATATTGAGCAGGCTGGCAAGAGTTAATACATTACCAGTGCAGCTGGCTAATCACATTTCTTGTTGGATTATATTAGAAATATTAGGATTATATTAGAACTGGTTAAGCCTCATTAGTTGATGAGGCTTAACCAGTTCTTGTCTTCTTGATGACATTCACCTGAATCTTCTGCATCCATTTTTTTCCTCCTGCTTTCCTCTGTGTCCTGTATCAGTGCAAAGCTGTCAATTAAGTTTTGTTTAGAAGATGCTTTGGAGCCTACTGATAGCAGCTCATCCAGACTTACAGCACTGTTTTCACTCTGGAGACTTAAAAAACAGCCATTCCAGTAAACAGCCTTCTAGGGTGATGGTGAGTTAACTCTGAAGCCTACTGGTAACAGCTACAGAGGAAAGCTTTGCAGTGTGTTGGAGGTGTTGAAGCTGGAGCCCAATGATAACAGCCCCCCAGAAGCTTCCCACAGAAAGGGGCATTTACCCTGGAGCAGATTGATAGCAATCCCAAGGACCATCCCTTGTGCAGAACATTCAAAAAAGGAAGGGGACAGACCTCAGCCCAAAGGCTGTTTCCCAGAGCTGCCATCAGTAGGCTCCAGAGCCTAGAAAGAATCAAAGCAAGATGTTTATTCGCACAGTCTGTGAATAGCAATAGTCAATGACTTGCAAAGCAGGATAATTTACTGGTATTGAAACTGGCAGTGGACATAACATATTTGGCACATTTTGAATATACTTAGCATATTTTATTTCAAACTTCTTAAAAGAATATGTTGTAATTGATCTGTGTTTAGTGAGAGTATGGAAGAATGTTGCTGGAAGTTGTAGCCTGTATCAACACAAAAGGATGGCAGAATTAAAAGATGCCTATTAAAACTGATTAAGCTTTTCAGAAGTAATTACTGTGTATGATATATTCACAAATAACTCCATACCTATACATTTTCACTGCATGTAACAAGATCTTTGTACAGTGCACTTTAGGAATTGACACAGTTGGCTTAATTAAAACAAAAATTAGTATAAGAGATTTTACCTGTATGTTTCAGAGATAATTTCAGTGATGTGAAGGATCCCTGCTGTACCCACAGCTCCCAGCACAATACATGCTGGTGCAGCCAAATATCAAATTGTATGAACTCTGGTGTATGCCACACTAGATGCCTTCTTTTGACAAATAAAAGGAAAAAAATATTTAAAATGTAAGCCATTAAGTTTGCTCTAGTTTCAACTTTTGGTTTTAAAAGAGATGGAGGCTTAAATAACTATAAATTTGAAGGTTTTCATATCTGTGCAGTTTCCATTCTGATTTAGTTAAGGACAGAATTTGAGTCTTTACCTCTTATCAGGAAGGTCTTCTTAACAATTAATGAAAATGCTTAGATAAATTTGTCTGGTTTTCTTTTTTCTGGTACTCCACTGTGGACTTTTAACCGTAGTGCTTCAATGATAAGAAACACTACTGGAAAGTTTGATTACATGGAAGTGGCAAGAAGTACTCACCATGAGCGTTCTTTTGGTTCAGAGAACACAGACTAGACTTACCAGACCCTGCTGTACCTCTGCTTTTTAAGAATGTTAAGAATTTTCATTGACATCGATTCCACTAATGTTTGCTGTCAAGTGTGTAAATGTACTTAGAGGTCCTGAGGCCATCTCAATAAGCTCTTCAAAACTGTAGAACTGCTGCTTCAGTCTAGGGACTCATACATGAATGCTTGCTGGACCAAACAGTATGGCAGATGCTTTTTGACATCAAAATGAAAAATAAAAGAGACATGAAATCCAAATCACTAATTACATTTTTTTTTCTTAGAATATATGATTATATAACTGTATGTTCATAGGAGAAATTAATTTGATTTAGAGCTCTAGTAATTAAATAAATGCCATGTATTAATAAATCCAAACCAAATCTTTAAAACAAAAATTTGAGATTGCACAGGCATCAAAATTGATTATATCACATAACTTACGGTTTATACAATGAGGAACCGGCTTGTACAGCTCTAATCCTTCAAGGGAGACCATGGTATATGTGGAATAACAATGAAAACTAGCATGGGGTGGGAGAATGTGTTCTATAGCAGGGCTGTGTTTCTGTGTTTCTAGCCACCCTGTACAGGTGGCTAACCTAGGGAAAGGTGTAACTCTGACCCCTTCCCCTCAACCCTGAGCTGAATGGAGTTGCTCACTAAGGAAAGAAATTCATGCCAAGTACAGCTTAGCTCCAGTTTACTCCGGAGCAAAGGGATAATCCAAGGACAGATCAGGAGTCTCACTATGCAGCATCTTCTCCAGGGTTTCTAGCTAATTTATACCAAAGAAACCATTACATTAATTTTACATCAGTTAACATTTTAACTTTAATTCTTCAGTTACCTTAGTGGAAATTTTTTTTCATGTAAGATAGCATAGGCTTGAAATTAAGTCTGTGATAGATAATTTGGGAGTTTTTAATAATCATAAATTTATTGAAGAACTTTTCAAATAAAAAGCAGAAAAAGAATATTATCTTATAAAGTAAAGAATATTATCTAAGAAAAAAAATTAGTTTGCAAGAAGAGTATTACCTCCTATTTTTGGAATTTCTCTAAGATTCCTGTCTCGGCTGTATTTCAAGAATCTGTCTATAAGTTGCATTCCTGGGCCTATCAGACTTACAGATCGGTTAATAAAAGTCAATCAGTGATTGTTTAACTCGCCTGCTACTGCCTGAAGCAGAATTACAAAAGCTAAATGTGTTCAAAACTCCACCAGGAGTTTCTGTCATCTTAAAACTCCAAGCGTATGACCTCATGGCAACTAAAAAATAAATATTCCACAACAGCTTGAAGAAACTTGCAGTTACTATGCATTCATGTCAACAAAATAAGAAATCACGCTTGAGGAATAGCAATGTTTTTACTTTCTGCTCTTAGAATGATTCATTTAGAAATGGAAACTAATGGCAAAAGGACCATGAATATGAAACAACTGACAAGGAGAAACTACCAAATGCAATTAATTAGAAAATAGTAATTTGATTGCTAAGTGAGAAGGTTTATAAGCAACATAGAATTGTCATGTGCATTAATCAGGTTCACTGCAGTTGCAATTAACTGTTCAATACTAAGCTTCCTCACATATTCTGAATATCCTGACTGATTTACCATTAATTTCTATGTAGTTCTGACTTTGAACTTTCATTAGTGTTCATTCTTCTGCATACAAGCTAGGGTATATTTTGTTTTATGAAGATGACTTTCAAATGCACTAAAGTAATTTGTTAATGCAAATTGTTTTTCTTTCATGAAATCACACACAATTTTTTGTTAAATGTGAGGAGAAACACTTTAAGTAATTGCTACAGAAACAAATCTGCAATCAGCTTTCATTATTTTTTAAGTGAATTGGGGGTGTTATTCTATAATGAAACAGTATTATATCTTCTTAATCCATTGCTCTAATTCGTAACTTTGACCTGAGAATTAGTGAAAATGTTTTACTAGTGTAATGGGAATTGGAGTTAGCAAATAAAGTGGGGGGTTTTGTTGTTCAATCAATAATTTTAGTTTAACTATTTTAGCAATAGTATTTTCATATGCATTTTCTTTCAAAAATAATAGCATTTCTTCTCGTTAATACATGTTCTAGAATCTTTAAGATTCTATAAATATATCTTTAAGATATAAAAATTTTGAATAAATTCTGTATCTTGTATACAACCAGAAACCTACATGCCATTTACCTCAAAGTCCAATGAAATTAGGTGCTGACCATTTTACAGTATCCTTAGCAGTACAATTGTGAGAGACTGGGCAAGAACACTATTCATCCAATTTGTACACTGTCTTCCTTCAAAGATTGGGCAGCTTTTGCTACATGAGGGGTTTATGTGCCTAACACTGGGATGTGGCAGTGTTGCAAAATTGTTTGGGAAATGCAGCAGTGGACTTGGCCAAGGAGGTGTATCTAGCCTTGGCCAGCCCAGCAATGCTATCATTAGGAGAATATTAGGCATATTTTGCAACATAAGCTGAGATCAATTTCTTAAAACCACATCACATCCTGTATCTATTTTTCAAAGCTCATGATGGATCATGATCTTGAGTTTAAAGGACACACATGTGAGAAGAGCTCAGGTTTTAGAAGAGCCATGGATCTGAACTTACCTTAGAAAAAGATGAAGAAATCTGTGTTGTTTTTAATTAGCATGGATTATTTAATCTGTGTGCAGTTAGAGTTTAATATTAGAAAAGTGAGACTTGAATATCCAGAGTGCTGTGAAATTCTGCAAAATGAGTCAGATTTGGGCTTTAATTTCGCATCATCAGTTTCTCATTGATAGGCATAGTGATTTCCACAGTCAACATGGACTTATTTTTATACGTAGTTTAATTTCAGAATGCATAGTACAATGCAAAAGGAGATTAGAATATCAGTCAGTATCAGTGAATTTTTTTTTTTTAAATATTTGGCTTGTTATGAGCAGAATTCTTGAAAAAAAATCCAAGCTCACAAAGCCTGTCAAGAAATAGCCTTATGCTTCGATAGAAATACTTTTGTTTGGTATGGCAATCAGCCTAACTCCTCTGAAGGCCTTAGAATCAGCTCTGGTAGCTTTTCTCTTTCTTCTGCTTCATTCCTCAGGAATATCACCCAAATTGGTGCTACTGGTTCCTTTTGCCCTGAAGCTTTCAAAGGAAACTGTTGAAATAAATCAGGCCACGTGCAGTCTTGTTTTACACAGTTACCAGACTTGTACCATTAGAAAATGTGGTGCATTTGTTTTAAAGCATCCTTTCCACTGCAGTTGTGTGGAACAATGATCTGCTGAATTTAATTCACAGATCAAAGAGGGAGGAAATTAACCAACACAGTAAATTGATTATTTCATGGGTGACATAACCAAGGCAATGATTTATCTTAATAAAGAGCAACATCCCTCTAGTCCTTAACTGAATTCCAGCCAAAGCAATAATACTCAATTGTTAATGACTTTGATGTTGATGTGGAAAAGTGAATGACTGTATAATCACTGAAATGAGACCTCATCACAGTTGGAAATGTTTAAGCCAAATCATTTTGGACTGTGAAAAGAGCCCTGAGTGGTATAGATTGGCAGGGTCCCAGATTTTCAGCCTTAACTAAACAGGGCCTGAAAACTTTATCATACTGCCATGCCTCAGGCTGGTCTGCAATTCTGACGGCCCCAGAGAATTGCAGTTTAATGTATATGTGTGGACTTGCTGCAGAAAAAGAATCCAGGATTTACAGAATGCCACGGAGGTACACGAAACCCACCTCACGCAGATAATGAACTCAAATTTTGACTCCCAAGCAAATCCAATGGCCAAGACTGGCAAAGAGGGGCAACCACGGCATCCTGGTGACACTGAACGGGCTACAGGCTCGGGTGCCGGTAGTTCAGGCCCTGGCCCCCGGGGAGCGTCGGTGGTGGCAGCGCAGCCCCGGGCAGAGCTCCGCTGCGCCGCCCCGCCGCTGGCAGCACAGGCACAGCCGGGACAGGGGCTCCGCCTGCGCACCTCGGGGCTGTGGCCAGGCACGGGAGTGCTCCAGACAGCCGCAAGATGCTGGCATCGGCCCCAAGGCGAGCTGCACCAGCTATAAATACCTGTCTATCGGCAGCTATCTTTAGGAGAGGGAACAGAAGAAAGGAAACAGAAGTCAAATAGGAAAAATTGTTCTGAGAGCTTATGTTTATATCCCACATCACTAAATATGGCTTAGGAGGCTGAAATGCAGCATTAGTCATTTGTAGCAGCCTTCACCTCCCCCTTTGTCCTTCCCTACGAACTCGTACAATAACAAACGAGGCTAAAATTAGAGCTGCTTTATAGTACATTAATTTGATTATCATTGTCTCAGCACTGATTGAAGACCTCACATCAGTAGGAGGGATACCCTTTACATCAAGCTTCCCTGATGCTGATGCTCAGTTCTTGGATCCAAGGAGGAAGTCAGGTCACTTTTTACTGCTCAGGTTTCCTTCACAACCACTCAATTCCCATAGAAGGATTCCTAGCGTTGACATTACCCTGTCCATGCCTTGTTAACTTTTCTTTTTTTAAAAAAAGATGGGAAGAACACTTTGCATCCTCCAAGCCTGGCTTTGCCCCATGCACAGTGTGAGAAATCAAGAAGAGATGAGGGAGGAAGAAGATGATGGCAAATTACAAAGTTCACAAGTCCAGCTTTTCTAACCTCAGCAGAGAGGCAGAGGCAGCTGCAGGTAGGTTTGGAGGAATTTCAAGAACTCACCCTATTTGAATACCACACAGCCTCCAGGCTCCAGAAACATGATACTCTGATGCTGATCATTTAAGGAAAAAAAGGGCTAAGGATTATTAAACTGCTCATCCAGGCCTGCAGCTGGGGGTGACTCAGAGTGCAGAGCTGGAAAAATGCCCATGTGGCAAGATTAGAAACTCATTTGTGTAGTTTATATGGCCTTGCCAGGAGCCTCCGTTTTTTCCAAACCTTCAGTTTATTAACTTTAAAAGCACTCCTTTCCTGTTGGGGATCTGGCATGGCTGCAGCCCGGCAGCTCTTTCTCCTTTTGCATTAACAACACTTAAAGGCTTTCTTTCCTTTTTAAAATCGACTGTGTGAGATCATCTGGAATTTTCAAATGTGCTCGCTCTTTCTTTTCATTTCTTTCTTTGTCCCAGGGTTCAATTTAAATCCAAGTGCTTTTAAACTAACTGTATTCAGCCAGCCAGCACTTTCAGGAGTATATGTTATGAAAGCAGGAAAAGAAAAGGCCTTCTTGTCATCAAAACCATAATAATTATGTGTCAAATGTAATTACTGCTCTGTGGGTAATACATCTAATACTCGGTGACAGAGTAAGCAGCCTGCAGAAGTAGAAAGTAACTGGTGGCAGGATCAAATTGATATAAAATTAACCATCATGCTTAAATACTTTGTCTCATAAAGTTCTACCAAAAATGCAAAGGCAAGGAAAAAAGGGATTTTTTCTTCATCTAAAACTGTTAACATGCAAAAGCTCAGTTCTCTCCACCTCCATACAATGAATCACAGTTCTTTTAAAATAAGAAACACTGCTATAAATGTGTACATTACAAGGATCACACTCTTGTGAAGGAGCTCATCTAACAGGAAGGAATTAAGTGTGGGAGTTCTCTCGTCTTAACCCATTACGTTTCCTCATTATTACCTTCTCACTGCACGCTTGATTCACTAGATAAGAAACAAGCTTTCCACATTTCCCTACCTTCTTTAAAATACACAAATTAATGAGCAGCTGGTGAGAAACTGACATGTGCCTGTGAATTTGAAGACTACTGAAATGTGTAGTCATATTCTGAAGGAGCAAAAAAATGCTATGTCAGGAAACAGTATTCTAAATATGACAGCATGTGTGAGAAACTTGTCCAGTTTAAAAAATACATGTCCTCTCCTCCCTAACACTCCTCTAAGTAGACTTAACAAAATCTAACATATTCTAAAAACACTTTAAAACTTAATGATTTGCTAGTGTAATCTAGATCCTGAAAGTAATCTTCAATAACTGTTTAACAGTTACATTCTGAGTAAAATTAATTCATCTAATTGTTACCTAAAGGCAGAAGTTTTTTGTAGGATTGACATTTTTTACTGGAGCTAACATTATGTATGCATATGTCTTTACTAATTTGTGTAGGACCACATAATAGTAAAGTTAAGAATATTAAGAATACACTATGTGGCTCTACATTCTACTACTCAGTTTACATGCTCTGGCATGATTATCAGAAAAACAGGATTTTTGTACATTTTCATTTCAGCTTTATTAACGTGCTTTGATGTTCTTAACATTTTCTTTGTCTTTCTATTTCAGAAATATTATGTTTTCTAGCAGACATATTTAATGAAATATTAGCAACATTAGATATCTTTGAAAAGTTTGAAAGATTTTCAAAATGTCTACATCAGAATTAATTTTTTCAATCCAAAGTTTCTTTGAAATTTTGTATCTTGAAATACTCTTCAAGTAACTATAGTGGTTGATCATATAAGGAAAATTCATGCTTATAATTTAGTACATTGGAAGCCTGATTTTAAAGATCACAGTCATCCAATTAAACAACAATGTTCAGTTACAGAAATAAAATCAGGTTTGTAAAAATCCAGCGCTTAAAAAGGTGCTCCCAAATAAGGAATTGACCAATATTTGGCGATTTTTAAATTGCAGACTTTGGAGAAAAGAAACCCTGGAAAAAGCTGGACAAACCACCAGCTTTTAAAGATTTAGTATGAGATATTTATTCTTTTTTCTCTAGCCCTATTCTCCTTTCTCCACATATCAAAAACAAAGCCCAGAGGGTTTTTTTCTGATTTTTGAATGCTCTGAGTGTTCTAGTAAAATGTTTAAGTAAATGCAAAGTTTCTCCAATATTAGGTGTAATAAAATGAAGGCATCTCATGAACTTGTTTTTGCCTACTCAATAGGCATGTTCAAATACTATTCTGATTTGTAATAAGACTTTGGAATACATTTCATTGACTACTGGACTACGCATATACAGACATACTTAGCAGCATTTGCTATCAGTCTCAGAGCAAGAGTGCCTGTAAAAGTTACTGGTATTACCTAGAACAAGTGGATTATAGGAAAGTATTTCCACTAATTAGCCTTGGTGTTCTCATGTGTCTATTTCTTGGAAAGTTATCACAAGTCTGTCTCCTATAAATGGCTAATTGGCACCAACTTTAATTTATGAAAAATAGGCACTAGAAGAGATCCACATTCAAGTTAGCAGTGAGAATCTGACTGTACCATCATGAAAGAGCAGTAATTATTAACAAGGGTTATTTCCTCAAAACCAAAAAATTCATCCTAATGGATGAAATATTTGGGGTTTGCCTGGTACACATACCTTGGGTCTTCTCTAGGGTGCTTCCTTTAAATTTCAGTAGTATTCCCAGTTCCATAGGAGTACTACTATGTAATACAAGCAGTGCTGTCTATACACATAATTATCAGCACTTGAGGAACACAGGCTCAAAAGCATTCTCTGGCTTCCTTTTAATAAATAAAACTGATGAAAAGAATGGCTCAGAACTGCCAGGTTAGGTTATAGTTTCTGAAGAATTAAGTCAACATGAAAGAAATCATGTTTTCAAACAGTATTGTTCTCTTCAGAATGATGCCCAAATTTATTGAACTGTACTCATTGGGTCCCAGGTTCAAATGCTACTTCTGCTCATCAGTCACCACTCATTGCTTGAACTAAACAACACATCTGTAATTTTCAACTTGACTAGAATTAGCTCCCCCCCCAAAAAAAATTTCAAATGCTTCTGACTGGCTTCTAAATTGGAAACACCTGTAAGAGTTATATCTTTTCCTGACATAAATTAGTGATGAGGAGTTCATATAAGAGCGGCAGACAGAAAAATAAAAAGTGCAATAAGTATTTCAGGTACCAGAAAAAAGATTGCTGCAACTAGGTAAGCATAAGAGAAAAGAATATGTGACCCCAGCCCGCTGACTTCCCATAACACCAAAATAGATGTTTGATACCTCTGTTGTGTTAACCAGAAAATGACTGCCTGAAGTAAGATCAAATGTCTCATTAGCACTTATAATCACTTCCATAAGATGAAAACAGATGAAAGAAGAAAGGATGAAATTCAAACAGTAGACAAAAAAAATGATCCCTTTTCTTCTGTGGTGTGCCTTCTCTCTCAGATGGGCCTCTCTCATAATTAACCTAAGTTCAACAAAGTCATTACAAAGGGAGTCCCAGAAAACCTGATCCCACTTTTCACAGTGTTCATAAATACAGTGGATGGTTCTTTGTATTACCACCAGTAATTACATTAAAGCATAAAATTTCTTCCTGAACTAAATTTTAATAATAGGCTTATTACTACCCTCCAAACTGATGACAGTTTGGAGGGTAGTAATAAGCCTATTATAAGCCTCACCTCCATATCTCTATGTTTTCAATGTGGGAAAAAAAATCAGCCTTAACCATTAGAAAAGTAATGTTCTTCCAGGATTCTAGAAATCCACCTTGATTCCATCTCATCGGGGAAGTTATCACTTAATTTGTTCTAACCTTTGGGTTGTGCTAGATTATGAGATTGCTATTGATGATGCATGAAGAATAATATTGATTCATATTACAGTTGCATAAATTTGATACGTGGATAGACCTACCAACACACTGAATACCTGAAGTAAGAGACAGCTACGTGCAGTTGCTTGGCTACATTTAATGACTTCTGACATACTCAGGAGCAGAATGCTAACAAGAATTTGTTTTTAAGTGATGCTAAAGAGAAGGAGGCTACTGCAATCACTCTGCATAGTGCAACATGGTAAGGACCACCAGATTTCATCTTTCAGAAAAAATGGCTGACAGACCAAAGAATATGCCAGGTGATGCTAGGTGATACTATTTTTCCAAGCTTGTGTTTCTCTTAACTATAACATCCAATATTTAGTGAGGAAGCCAATTTTGTGACATTACTTACTAGAAACTACAGGGCTCAGAACAGTGTGTTGTTATGAAAGCAGTTGTAAGAATCCATAATTTCTTCCCATTTAATTTGTTATGGTTTAGTAAAATACAATATGTTTAGATGAATGTAGGTACTGTTTTACTTTGTTGGTGCTTAGATTGCTGGTACTAGTTTCTATCCACAAGTATAATAATTCAAATCTACTGACCTGACAATGTGAAAGTATTGTGTGTTTGGGCCTAAGTGCATTTAGACCAAGAAAGACTAGAAACCGTTTGAATATTTGAATATTATATTTCCTTATAATTTTCCTGTCTTCCACTTAAAAAAAAAAAGTCCTGTGATAGGAGGATCACAAGGAAGAAGGTCTAGCACAATCAAAATAAGTAATTTGCATTTAAGGATAAGGCTAACATGTATGAAAAAGATGGATACCTTTCTTCATATGATTTCCTTGGTGATGGTGGTATTTACCTCCAGGTTCTCTAAATCAGTATTGTTGTGAATGATTTACGAACAAAATGAACTTTCAAAGAGACTGGATAGCACCCTATTGAAAAATTCTTTATGGTCCAGTGAGAAGATACTAACTTCTGGTTTCATACTACGAACTGAACGTAAGTGGATATCATCACAGGAAAGCCTAGTTTTGTCAGAGTTTTAAGAAGTGCTTGTAAATTATAAAGGTCTGAGAAGAAAATGTTTCTGTCATATTTACATGGCCACATTTCTTTTGGTGACACCAGGCAATCACTGTTTTCTGAAGTGGACCAAAATAAAAAGTTAATGATACGTAGCATGATGTGTAATAGTGTGAAAGCGTGTGTGAAAGTGACAGTATTTACTTCACAAAGTACTCACAGTGTAAATCCAAAAATTACACATAATCTTAACTGGTCAGTATCATTGATCAACAGCTGTGAAAAATCCCACACACCGAGGAAAATGCTGTAGCAAATGAACAAAAGGTTCCGTGGAAGGTTGAAGTTTTTCTGGTTTCCCACTTGGATTTATTGCTTCTGATTGAAGGATGATGTAATATATGCTCTCCACAATGGGAAATTGTACTTTTGGTGTACTGTATTTTTCATGCTGACCTAGAAGTTACTTCCACTCAAGAGACATGCTTACAACAACTGAAAGATCAGGCTGTAACTACAGTGACCAGAGCTAAATTTAAGTGACAAACTGACAAACCTCCGTTTCCTGCCTTTAAAATCTTCTTCTTTATGAGAAATGGTATATGTATAATAACTAAATCAAGACAGAGATGACTATAAGGCATTAAGTGTGTATCGGTTTTGCCCCTTAGTTCCACTATTTGTTGTGATTCACACAGTGCACTTCCAAAAGAAAAATATTTTCTGCTTTAAGCTCATTATAGAACTGACAAGCTTAGATAGGAAAATAATACTTCTCTACATTGTCCTTTTTGCTATTTCAACATTTACCACCCACTGCTACTTAAATTCCGCTCATTACAAAGCACACTGCACAATCTACTTCACAAAAATACACGTCACCATCCAATCAATTTGGTTTGAAGTAAGAAACATAAAGGACTACCAAGATACACCTTGGGCCGTAAAACCAGGGGTAAAAGGTTCATAGGAAACCTGAAGTCAATTACACTTCATACAATGTTCTGCATCTTTCTTCAAATGCAGAAAATTAATGCAATTTTTTAAATCATGAAAATGTGTAAAATTTACAAAAGTAATAGAGAACCGCACTTTGCATATGATAAAAACATACATTTTCCCACAAAGAACCTACGGTCTCCTTTTTTTGGAGACAACACTAACAGAACTGACAAGAAGAAATGCTGACACTGATAAGTATGATAAAATATTACTACCATACTCTATTTTGGAACAACAGCAATATATTACATACACATAAAATTAACTTAACCAGGAAGACACATTTTTCAGAAGTTCAGGAAAACAAATTCTGTTTTATAAATAGTATGATCATGAAGTCATTCAAAACAATGGGCCTTTCTCTCAACTATAAAAAGCTTCTAGATATGTTTCCTAATGTATTTTTATAAAGCCAGGTTAAAAAAAAAGGGGAAAGGAAAAAACCTTTTTATTAAACATATGCTATTCATGCTGTTTCTTTTACCTTTACAGATATACTAGTTGCATATGAAGATAAATTATAGCACATAGAGATAGATGCACAGTGATCAAAAATTAATTATGAGTAACATTCATTATATACTTTGGTAAAAACATTGGTATGACTTTTTGCATGGTGACATTCTGCGCTCTGTCTGGAATTCACCCCTTACAAACTTTAGGAAATGCTGAAAAACATGTGGTTACTTGTCATCAAGTTTATATAACCTTGTCCTGCATGAGAACTACAACTGTCCCCTCCAAAATAAAAACAAAATAAGGAAGGGATACAGGGGTTCCCCTTCCCCTTTGCCAAATGAATACGTTTCTGTGTCCTGTCCAGGCCCCAAGAGAAGGAAGCTGGGTTCAGTTGTCAGAGTGCCAATGCTGTGGCTCAGGAGAATAGAGGTCCAATGCCTGTTCTTGCACTGACGTCCTGTGTGAATCCGGGTAGGCCACAGTTCCCTCCCTGCCCCTGAAAAATGAGAATAGCACTTTCCTAAAGCCAGCTCTGCCAACTGAGAAATAAATACGAGGCTGAAAAATATCCAGACTGTGTGAGGGGTGGGAGCACAGGCACAGAAATACAGCAATTTCTGTTCTTCAGTTGGCTCACAGAAGTATTGCTGCACAACATACCTGGAATATACAAATACACTTTCAAATTATCCAACACAGATAAAGATGTCTGATTCCATACATTTCAACATTCAACCATTTCAGAAAACTGAGAATAACAAAGTCTGCGAGTTTGGCATTGTGATATCATTACCTAACATTACCCATCCATTCAACTATTGTTATTAGACAACAAATGCTACCTCTCTTAGTACCAGAATAGCCACAGACATGACTACGTTAGAGTATCCTAAACCAAAATATTTTTGGATCTAGGGATTTGAGGTACTTTTAAAAATGTGTAAGGGAATAGTACTTGGGGGGGGGGGGGGGGGG
>VZUI01055709.1:0-18369 GCA_013401135.1 Cettia cetti | reverse complement strand
TATCATCTGGGGCTGTTTTTTTTTTCTTCCCTGTGTTGGGGAGTGTTCTTTTCCTTTTGTTATTTGTTAATAAACAGTTTTTTCCACTTTTCCTCCGAGGAGTTCCTTCCCAAACCCGGGGTTGGGGGAAGAGGTAGTGGAGGTTTGTCTCCTCGTGGAGATTTTCCTCCTAATTTGTCCTAAACCAGGACATCATGACTTCCCCAAACCTTAATCACCCATAGCTTTTCTCTCTAGATTAAAAACTACTGTCACTTCTACTCAGACCCCCTATTTAAAAACAGAGGTAATTTATGTCACGCTTGTAGTTGTTTTCCTCCATGGCAAAGCCAATCAAAGTAGCTCTTCCCCATTTCACTGTTCCAGCTCTTTCTCAATACCTACTCTTGGGGCTGTGTAGTAGATGGAACCAGAGAATTGTGCAAAAAATTAGAAATTGAATATTTTTCAGTCATTTCATTTATCACAGCACTATACGCACAAGCACATATCATCATGTTCAATAGATGAAACTACTCTGGAAAAATAGAGGGCAGCTGTTCTGCTTTAGTTCTGCAATAACCTCAACAAGAGATGCAGCTGAAAAATGTACCTTTTGGAGTAGCTGGATATTGCTTTATTTTATGACTCAATCTGACTAAAATCTCACTCTTCTTATGCTGTGAAAGGCAAATTTTACAAGTGACAGCACCAAAGGTCCTCACTGTGTTCACGCAATCCTGAAGGTATGAACTCTTAATAACTCATAGCAGAAGATTCTAGGAGCAGATACCAGTCCTAATATCTATAGGCTGAGATTATGCCATATAAATGGCAATGAAAAGAAGTCTATATCTCTGCTAAAACACTCATTACCTAGTTTCTATTTACCTCATGGTTTAGAGAGAAGGGTGAATACTGCTCTAGCACCATGCTAGTTTATTCTCCTTATTTGGGTTTATATTAGCAGGGAATCCCTCCCCAGCTGGCCAGCTTAATGCTTTCATCGACTGCAGTGATAAGAATGAGCAAGACCAAAACTGTCATCAGAATGTTTTCCCTCAGACACCTCCTCTGAGGCAGACACAATACACGAGGCACACCAGTGTTTGCCTCTACGTGTTCATGCCAAGATGACCCGTTTGCTCCTCCTGTATTCTGAAATGGCAAAAAGCCACGTGACTCCATGTGACTGCTCCTGCTGTGCCACATCCATGCTAACAAGTCTGCGATCTGTCAGCACCAGCTTAGTGGCACATTAACATAGTAGAAGTACTGTAGAAACAACCACCCATCTGTCCAAAATGCACTGCAGAGACATATCCTAAACAGCACCACCCACTACAGGACACACTGGTACCTAAATCAGCACGCTTCTAGGTATTTTAGCAATAATGTGCTAGTGAGAAGTAGAGTGGCATGCATGATTATTTGTTGACAGGCCTAATTCGCTATAGTGAATATTTTTATAATGGCATCAGAGATTTCTAGATGCACAGTGGGAAGTTTAGTTCTGATTTTCTCATTCTGCAATCTCCTGGCAGTCTGTATCACAGGAACCTGATGCCAAAACCAGCCCTTCTGTACATGATACAATGATCTTCACACCTCAATGAGCTTACTAGCTTAGCTCAAAGTAGATTTAACTATTTTTGTATTTCAGTGCTGAAGTTCATTAATCTCTTCACAGTAATAAGAACACAGACTGAGTTAAGACTTTATTGGCAAATCAAAGAAATACTGTTAAGCAAATAGCAAATTAAACCTATTTTCAAGTTCTAAAGACACAGGTAGCTGAAAGCTGTGATTTAAACAAAAAACAAACATCCAAACAAAAAAAAAAAAAAAAAAAGAGAGAAAATAAAAATGAGCCTCATTATCCTTTTTCCTTTTGTTTTAGAACATTAAAATAGAAAACATAAGGAATTTTAGACAGATATGTGGTGACAAACATGCCATATTCTCTCTAAGAAAAAAACAAAGTTAAAGATGAACCCTTTCAAGCTTCTGAAATTTGATTCTTCTGACATGAATGAACAAAAATGTGTTATATACACAATTTGCCACTCTTCTTTGATAACACTGGTTGCCAGAAAACAGCTTGCAGCTCTGGTTTCTTTCTGTCTACTTCTGAAACACTAAAATATACAAGTGGAAGAATTTTTTTTTAAATCCAAAATTTATTTGATCACTTCCTTTCCACTACAGTTGCAGAAGGCATTTATCTAAACAGACAAAAGATTCATGAAAATGTAAATATGACCCCTTTCCATTGATCATTCTTTCACAGCCCACCACTACTGTGGTGGATGGATTAGGAAACATGCAATGGATTAGGAAACATGCAGTGCCAAAGATAGAAAACATAGTAATAGGCTTTGCCCCATAGCTCCTGTATTACTTGACATGCTCTGAGGATACAGAAGAAATGCCTGTCTTAAGAGTGATCTCTAGGCCCAAACTTTGGCCCGGAGTCATATGGGATTAAAACTAAATCTATTTCAATTAAGCAGCAAGGTAACCACAATACGCATTATATAGCTGCTAAAAGGAGTTTTTCAAAACTTCTAACAATTTGGCATGGATTTGTCTGGGCTAGAGATATCCTCTAGTACTTGATTTTATCCCATGTCATCTTCCTCCCCAATTTTCTGGCTATCACTCAAATAGGCATATTGTGTTAGCACTGGAGAAACACGCAGGAAGTGGGAGATACTCAATACCACTAAACTTTCTGCTTTGCCTGCAGATTCTAAGAGCTCTTCCATCTTTCCCAGTTACTTCCTGAAAGCTGACTACTAACCCCAGGAGAAGAACTAAAGTGGATCCCTAGACTCCTAGTAGTCATGTCAAAATTAAGGCAGTGGAAACCATATATAGTAAATTGAAAGATCTCATGCTTTTCTGTGTATTTTTTTCTAGCTACCTTTCCATGGTAACAAATGCAATTTTGCTGTTGCAAACAGCACTTTCTTAAGTGCACAAAGGGTGTGAAAATAAATGTAAGAGAGCAATGACCATCAGGGAAAAGAGAACAAACAAAAAGAAAAAGCAAAATTAACGTTCGACAAGGAACAAAGCAGATTTCCAACGACTATGTGGAATGCAACAAGCAAGTAAAGAGATGTCTGACATCTAAATTTAAATGCTATGCTAATGAAAACTGTTCTGAAACATTTAAAGCAGAAATAAAAAGGCAGTATTGCACAGCCTATATTAAGACTCTAAGCACTTCGAAAAGATATTACTAACCTCTTGAAATTTAGCAAAATGCTGAATGCACCAAAAATACATAGAGAGGTAGTGGCTCTGTATGTTGAAGAAAAGTTCTGTGGTAGAGCTGAACAGCACCATGTACTTTCAATCAATTATGTAAACAGAATTTTGAGCACTCAGTTACTTTCAACCTTCTGTATGCACCACACTAAGGAAACTTAAAATGCTTTTCCATGAACTGGCAATCTGCGCATAAATAATGTTCTGTAACACTGTAAGAAGCCCTACATCAGCATAAGATATAATATCCACATTAACTGACATGCAAACAATTGCAACTGGGAAACGGGCCTGAACTATCCATAATGATTTCACCTACTGATAAATGTGTGCGACATAGTGTATCAAAATTGATTTGTAAAGAGCATTTCAAAAACAGCAACATAGTAGGGGTAAGGGTTTCTGGTGGTTTTTTTGGGTTTTTTTTTTTCTGTTAATTAAACAAACAGACCATCTTCTACAAAAAAGTATTTTTTCAATAAGTATCTTAAATTAAGATCAATTGGAATCCTCCCATATTAGCTTCAAAAACTGAAAAGCAACATTTTAGCATATGCAGAATATAGAGGACAACACATAAACTGAATTAATGAAACACAGGCATGGTTAATATAGCCTCTTTATGTTTTCAAGCATAAGCAATTGATTACCATACTCAATTCAATTCAATTAAACCTGATGAAGCACAGATTTTACAGCAGTTGCACCTCAGTGCATACTGGATTCTTCAGAGGTGACAACAGCATACATAAATGAATAAATACAAAGCCTCTCCAACCAGCTGCCAGTATGCATCAACAAAGAGTCATCATTTTCCCTACAAACTAAAAACACAAATTTCTCTTTTGTATTGTGACAATAACAAGTGACTTATACACAAAATCATAACACTGTGTAACAAAACGACTGTGCAAGGGTCAGATGCGAAGACAGGGTCTGAAAAGCCTACGAAAAAAATATGTTATTATTGCCTAAGCAAAAATAGCACATTTTTGTATTGACTTGTAGGGAACATCAGCAGTGAAACAAAACTGTCCTAATCAATAACACTACAGTATCCTTCCAGCATGGCACTGTATTGGCCAAAACTGCTTCACCAGGATGCTCAAATATAAGTCCAATTAGAAAAGGTACTGGACACACTTCACAAAATTTTAAATGTTTTTTTATGAGAAACATGGAGCAGAGATTTAAAAGGTCTTTAAAATGGTTCTCAATATACTGAATAAAATGCTACTTGTTAAAACCACCTACAGCTATCTGTATGAGAAGATATAAGGCATTCCCTGCTGAAGAACTCATGGACCAGGTCCCATCCAGGTCCAGGTGGAATAAAAAGTTCCATTAGTATGTAAGTAGTGCAGTTCTCTTTCCCTAGTGCTGATAGTGATCTAACTTTCCTAGTGCACTTCTGTGTGAAGAGGGGAGAATGTATCCAGTTCTTAGTGAAAAGCTTCTTCAAAGCACTAAGGAAGCCAATAGAAACACCCAAGCTAATCAATAAATGTTATATGCATGTTACTGTTAACAATACAGAAAAGATAAAAACTAAAAATTGATTTCAATTTAAAAAAATTGATGTTCCCTGCCTAAAAAGTGCTTCTTGTGAAGGTGGGTATATCCTTAGGTATTTTCCACTAGCATGCTTTTCTTTTAGTGTTACAATTACTTTCAATTTCCACAGAAGCATCAACTAATGCTCCCAGAAGCTATTTTACCACTTTCCCCTTTTCCAGTTTAGATTCTTTCCCATCAAGGAGTTGCTGTTACCTTGGGAAACGCAGTAGTGATATGGAAACCACAGGGCATCACACAATAGAACTTCCGCAACGGCAGAATTCAGACCGCTCTCCTACGGCGACAGATTCCCGACACCCTTTCGGGCACCAAAGTCAATAAGGCCGTTCCCTATCCAACAGTTTTTAGTTAAAAAAAAAAAAAATCTAAAATAAGACACAAAAATATAGCTGGACAACGCAGTGTTTATAAAAGCAAAAGACAAGGAAAAGAAAAAAAATTAAAAACCAACATTTTTAAGCCAAGCGGCAAATCAAATCTGCTAAATGCTGTACACGGAATTCAAAAGGTCGGCTTCATGAGTTATTCTTTTTCTTTCTTTCCTGTTAATGCTCTTTCTAGTAACATAGGGAGGTGCTGGCAGCAAGGGGGAACACGAGAAAGGAACCATCCCTTCGCGCACCCAGACTCATCAAAGAGCACAACTGCGGGCAGCCCCTCGCCCTCCGCTTCTACCCAGCCAAGCCCGTTACGTTTCAATGCGCACCGGGGAGCCGCTGGAGCGCTACAGCGGGATCGGACCTGCGGGGAGCGCCGACACCAGCACGGCAACAGGTACCGGTCCTGAGGAGTCCCGGCCGCCGCCCCGCCTGGAGCCCGAGGACACCGCCGGCGCCGCCGCGGCCTCCGTCCGGCTCTGCCTCCGAACGAGAGTCAACGCCGCTCCCACAAGCGCCGAGGGCCGCGGCCGCCAGCAAGGTCTGTGGCAGCGGCGGCAGATGAGGAGACCTCCTCCCGTCACGAAACGCCCGCTGGGGGGCAAAAAAGGAATGCGTGACTGGGCAGCAGGGCTCCCTACAGATGATGTCAGGGGAGGTTCGGCTTTTGTTTACGTGAGGACGACGCCCCGCCAGGCCGCCCAAGCCCGCGGACGCCCGCAGGCCGCAGCCCCGGCCCGGCCCGACCCCCACAGCCGCTCCCGCCGCCCGCGGTCGGCCGGTGGGGAGGAAAGGAGGATGTGCCGGGACACAGCAACAGGCTCAGACCCCTCAGCCCGCGGCTCCACGGCCTCTCTTCTGGTCCAGCCCCCCCGGCAAAACCCTTCAGACCACATGAATAACAATAAATAAGACTTTGAGAGAAAAACGCGTTTTAAAAGGTCAATTAAACTCCAGCGACGGGATGGACCCTCCCCGCCCTTCCCGGCCCGCATGCCCGCAGGACTCCGGCGGGCTCGCCCCACTCCCAGCTGCCCGGCCCAGCACCCTGCTTACCCCAGCGGCTCGGCGGGCCCCGCCGCCCGGCCCCGCTCTCCGCCCTTCCCGCCCCCGAGTAGCGGCGCCGAGCGAGCCGCGCCGCGGGGGCAGCGCGCTCGGGCACGCCCCGGCGGCCTGAAAACTAATCCTGCACCCCCGCCCGCGGGTCTCACCGGGGCGGGCCGGGCGGCCGCCCGCAGCCACGGGGGCGGGGGTATCCAGGGGATAGCGGGGCACGCTCGGGGGTGCTCGGCCCGGGCCCCGCCGGCCTGTCGCGTCGCGGCCCTTCCCGAGAAGTTTGTCTCCCCGCGGCTGCCGGAGCGCACGCCTCGCCGGGATGACACCGAGAAGCCGGGCTGCTCCGGTTTTTACCTCCGCTGTTCGCCTGTGAAGTGAAGGCGGCGGCTGGGTGACCCCTGCCTCTTTCCAGTGGTGCGGTGCCGCCTGCGGCCGGGCCTGGCCCCGCTTGCTGCCAGCCCAGCCACCGGCCGTACTCTTTCTGGTGCAATAAGGTGAGCCCGGCCTGGAACGGAGAAAAATGGGAAATGTTCAAAGCTGTTAAAAAAAAATAAAAATTAAAATGCCAAGAGGAAAAAAAAAACAAACCCACCCAAACCAAAATAAACCCCCCCAAAAACAAAAACAACCCCACCATGATGAAGTTAGGCAAAGTGATTTATAAGGTCGTAGGATTAATGAGGGGATGACTTTTTCCTTCAATGCAGAAGCTGGTTAGTGTGTTAACCAAAAGTAAGGAGGATGCTGCGTGTTTCACATATATGTATCTAAGAAGAAAGCACATAATGCAGAGGTGTTTGCAGTGATAACAAAATACCCGAAAACATAAGTTCATCTTAAGGTGGAATTATTTTACTATTTGTTAACTTTGCTTCTCCTAGCAAATGTTATCAGGGTCACAGTTTCCCCTTTTCCCTTATGTAAGATAATGTTTTGGTGTAGATGCTCTCAGGCAGCTCAAATAAGGTAAACCCCCTGCAGAGGGAGATGGAGCACAGCTGCTCCACTAGGCAGCTGTGCAGAGGCATCTTGAGCATCAGAGGCATCTGGCTCTGCAGAGGCATCTTGAGCTTTTTTTCTGCTTGCCTTCTGGCTTAGTTTGGTTCTTTTTCCAAACAGATGTTAACCTTGTCATCATAACTTCTAATAGTTGGGGGGGGCGGGGGGGGAAGGGGAGAGTTGCTGGTTGGTTAGTGGGTTTCTTTGAGTGTTTGGTGCATTTTTTTTTTTTGCTCACAAAAAATTTAAAGAAACCTCATGTTATAAAGCTAGAATGGAATGGTGCCCTATTTATTTTCAAGAGTATCAATAAATGCAATCCCAGTACAAACACTTTAACACTTTACATGTTAACTTTAGGAAACACAGGTCTTTGTATATTGCATGGTTTGGGAGTTTTTAAAATTTTATTTGGAAAATTAAATTCTGAAAAGAAAGTTGAATCACTAAACAATATTTCTCTTGCTCTTATTACAGCTGGTGGATTGAAAACTCGAAATTATTAGCTGCCTTTTCCTCTGCTAAATACTAAAATATGCATGCAACTACACCTTTTTAACAATAGTTCTTCCACTTTTTAACTTAGAAAACTAATTTTCAAGATTTTATTCCCAGGTTCCTTTGTTCAGTCTGGCATGTGCTCGTAAGCATACTGTTTTTTTAAGTAAACACAGAGACTCTGCTGTAGCTAGAATTCTACATATCTGTCCCACCAACTTTTTGTGTTACATGAGCCTTTATTAAATCCATAATTAAATTTTAAAAATAAGTTGCAGTTTGTTTCCATGTATCATTGTTCAATGAATAAGCCACAGTTGATTAGATAAGTACAAAATGAGACTGTTATTTTTTCCTGTTACTCAGGCTTTAAGTATGGCATATGACTGAAACAAAATGCAGTGATTCTATTGAGTTTATTTGGATTAAAAAATGGTCAAAATTAGGTGCAACAGTACTTCTGATGTACAACAGCATCACTTGCTTAATAATTCTTCCTGGTGTAATTTGTCTTTATATAGGATATACCTTTCAGAAAGTTCTTTTAACATACAGACTGCTGTTCTAAATTAGAAATACATTTTAAATTCTATTCAGATTAGGGCAAATCCTTGGAGTATATATTAAGTAGATGATAGTTACTGCAGTTCAGAATATTGTGCTGCCTTAGGCCATGCCTGTATTGAAAATAGTTGCATAAGTATAATTATGCCAATATAGATGTACACAGAGGCTGAGCCCTCTCAGTAAATATACAACTGTACATACAATAAACATAAAACTGTAATGGGAATTTGCATCACAGTAATCCAGTGAGCTCTTGTGCACAGTAGCCGATTGCACTGATGAAGAGCCATGGCGGGCACGGTTCTAGCAAATAGCAAAACAAATAGTTAGGGTTCAGTGTATATGACTGGTCTTATGGATATATTTGGTACTAGTTTTAGAAAGTTAATTCAAAAGACATCAGCAATTTGTATTTACTTATTTCTTGCTTTTGTTAAAAAATAGGACCTCTCTAACCCCTTCCTAGAAAAAGAGGGTAATAACATATCAATGATTTCCTTAGTGTGGGTTACGTCATGTACAGTGAAATACAACGTTTTAAGTTATGTCATGGCTTTGTTAGTGTAAGGAGTGTGGCCATTGGTGTTGAATAATCTTGAGGGATCCTTAAAATGTGGTAAAACAGAAGCTACTTTGTATTTCAAGGCTAAATTATTAACAAACTACATATAGTTGATGTGTCTACAGATATTTATTCAAGTGCTCGTAAGTAAAAATTGCGAGCATTTTTTTATATCATAAGCATTCCTAAAAAGACTACTATAAATATAAAATCCATAAAAAATATGGTCAAAAAGGACTCTTAAGGAGAAGAGGAAGGGAATCTAAAGAAACCCTCATTTTATATTCTCTAGGATAAACATTCTGATATATTTCATTTGTCAGGTCAATTTATAATATACTTGTGGTCAAAGTATCAATATTGGATGAGATGTCTGCCTTGCCAATTTACTTAAATAAATAAAATATTAATATTAATGGTCTGCTGCTTAGATTTATTAGAAAACATGAAGGAGAAGTAAACTGAGAAAAGTCTTTACAGAATAACAGGGGCACCAGAAACAAGGTTATGTGTCCATTAAATCATTCATCAGGCTGCTGTTGGGGATGCAGCCTTTTAAAATAATAATGGGAACAGGATCTAGCCAATGAAATGAGTCTGATTCTGCACTGTCTGGGTCACAAATACTGACTTCACTTCGAGAAGATGCTGCTTATGAAACACATTTGATGACATTTATGACAGAGATCTATTTATTCCCTAAGGGAAAAAAATGTTTGTAACAGTAATTTTTTAATTTCATCACTTTGGGCATCATATTTAGTATGGGCACTGTTATTGCATGCTCCACTGCAGAATGGACAGAATATATATTTTAGGAAACTAGAAGTATCTTTTGAGAAAAGACTCATGAGTATTTATATGTTTTATATTTATGCTTTAAGTATTCCATCCCTAAACTTAGAAGAAAACATGAAAAGGGACCAATAAACACTTTTTGTAAGTATTACCTTGATTAAAAATTGGATAAATTTTTGCCTTAGTCTTCAATACTACAGCATAATTTTCTTAATGTGTATTCATATGTATATGTGTATATGCATACGTAGACACAATACTGTACTTTTCATTACAGCATTTGCTCAAATTTCAAGTTAAAAAACCCACTAATTGCCATCTTCCTTTTTCGAGAATGGCAATATTTTATTATAGATTGAATTTTACTCCTGATTTTGTAAAGCAAGAGTAATCCATTGCATTAAGTGGAATTGAACTGTAGAAAACCAATCTGAGATCAAAGGTAACTGAACCTAATTGCTATAGCTGCTAATCTAAATATATTAAGTATGTGGTTATGCCTTTTGTCCTTATCCAAATAAGGATGGATCATCATCTTTTTTCATGGAGCTCTTTAGAGTAGAATAAATTACACAGCAGAAGCATAGTGTATTAAATATAGCACTCTTCTCCTTCTTCATTTCAACATAAAAGCTACCCTTCTAAAGTCAGATGGTACAGCTACACAGCTACTTCTGTTACTGGAGGTAACACCATTTATGTTTTTATACAGAGTTAAAATTGGGAACTTTCTTTTAACTTCCATGTTTGAAATTTATACAGTTTTTGGTTTATTATGCTGGCAAGTAGTGAATATTAGTTTCACTTACTGAAGCCTGCATGTTGGCAAGAATGTTGCATAGATTTACATTTTAAAGGTTCGTCAGGAAATTGTCTTCCCTGGGGACATACTTCGTAACTGTTATTATTGCTATTGGAGGTTGCACATACATGTAGAAGGGAAAGTATGCCCCATAAGGTAAAACAGAGTAAAAAAATCATAAAAGGCAAGTTAATTATTTATAACTACAAAACAAAATACTTGCAATTATGACAAATTAAAAGAGCATTTATTTACACACAAACAGGATTGTTTAAAGCCACAGGCCTTGCCCATATCACAGAAGTGAAGCCAAATAAGTGACAAAGCATATTATCATAAAAACTTCAGAAAAATAGCACCTACAAGGAGTGACTGGTTTTGTCAGATTACGGCGCTTTTTCCCCCCTGCCCCCCAAATGTTGTATTTTGCCAGAGATTGCCACATATTTGACAGACTCTACTCTCAGACAACCTAATTTTAAAAGCTTTTTTCAGAAGTCCTCAAGGGGCATTGTCCAGAGCAATATGTGATCTGGTATACTTGTCAATGAAACAGTTGTTCCATCCAGTATTTGAAAAGACAAGGCAATATCTCATTAGCAATTCTTGTGTTAAAAAAATTGGGAGGTCCTGCATGACATTCCTTTAGATGTAAAAAATTCAGAATGGAAGGAACCTGACCTGACTGTTCAGGAGTTTATGTACAGATGAACTGGTGAAGCTAAAGTAAAGCACAGCAATATGTACAGAATGATTCTATATATGGCTCTGGATCACTGTCCAAATAGTATTTACTATTTAGCCAATCAGAGTATCTGATATCTTGCTCTGTGTAGTGTATGATGCAGATTGCATTTAAGAGTACACATTATCTTCAAGTCTCTGCTTCTAAACCAAATGCAAAGTTGGAGAAATGTTTTGCTTTCAGTGATTTTCAGAGTTACAATCTTAGGAAAAACTACATGTCTGAGTTTGCTGTCCTATGGCTTTTGTTACCGGAATCATTCATGATATTACCTATTTTGAGTAAATAGTTCCCTATGTATTAGACATCAAAGTGGTATCAACTGGTCCAGTCATGTACCAGTATTAGAGCTGTAGGCTGAGAGGGCAATAAAGTTTTACAGATAGCTTTGCCAAATCATTGTGTGAGACTTTGCCAAGTCAGAGAGAGAGACCATATAAACAACCTTGCTCCATTGCTTTTCTGAGGGAGCTGATTCCACATGGGTCTGCATGTTCTTAGTTTTAATTTAGGTGCAGAGGAGGGGCAGAAATGTACATATGTGTCCTTTCATCTTGTTTATGGTGTAGGTGAACTTTGGATCAGAACTTAAGTTTATTAATATTTTCCACTATTATTAACCACTGTTCCTACCATTAGTACATAGTTGCATTGAAAATGATTATTGAGTTGATTATTACAGTCTAGGAATTACCAGCATTAAACAAACACCAGTGTTTTGGTATTTTGGACTCTAAATATGGAGTCCAAAATCCAAACATGCAAAGAATGTATCCATCGCTTGCGAACTTGAAAACTAAATATTGCTCATTCACATCAGCCCAGTCATTTAAGGATGGCAGGTGACATGTTCAAAGAAGACAACTCTGCTCTTTTAAACAAGCTACCCAGGAATAAGGCCTTATTAGCTATTATACCTGTCCTTCTATACCAAAGCTATTTTGTCCAGCAAGATTAGTACTTGTGAAAACAAGAAGAGTGTGGAGAACCTTTCTGTTATTGAGAATATCTCCTATTCAGCCAGCTGGCTGTAAGGAGGAAACTTCTGATGCATTGTGCTACTGTCTACTGGCACAGATATGAGTGAGCATGTCTGTAACTGGCCAAGTTTTTGGAGTCTCAGTCAGGTTCACTGATGTAAATTCCTTACAGTTTGCTTTGGTATATTGAAGGTCTTTTCTTCCTCTGTGCATCCTCAAGTGCTGTAAAGGAGTTCACCATTCCTACAAGCCACACAGAAAATACTAAGAAAACTATGAAAAAACACAGAGAAAAAAAGAGCTTTCAGCAGACCAGAAGATGTAAAATGGTTGCAAAAATTTCTGGAATATAATCATTTGTTTTAGTTTGTTCTTATATAGAAATTTAACTCTAAGTCAAAATCATTTTAGCAAACAATGCAAATTTAGATTTAGTCCAACTGCAACATTAAAAAGCTCTGTTAGAGCAGGAGACTAATTCAGTAAATGCCTTTTATTCTGTTAAAATCCAGGTCCGCTGCTTCTCTTATAGATAAAAGTTCCTTCTCATAGTGATATTGTCATAAGGAGCTCTTAAAAACTTGGATAGGAAATGAGCAAATTTGTTCTCCTCTGGTAATTAAGTGCCAGAAACCGGCAGTTTAAGAAAAAATATGAATCAGTACTCCATCCAAACCACCCAACAGTAGTAAGCTGAATCATTTTCAGGAGTTAAGTGGTTACCCATCAGTACTCACAACCTTGTATGCAAAAAAAAAAAAAAAATGTTTTCTAGATAGATGGTGTAGCTGCTCTCATTGGCTAAGTATCACTTTTTTGTTGGTTTTTTCTCCAGCCTTTTAAGGATTCATACAATGTGCAGAGAACAGGATGAGGTCTCAAGGTTATCCTTCAGTTTTATGACTTGAGACAACATTTCTTCTACATCCAGTCAGATTCTGAAAATGTGTTATGCAAAAACTGGCTCAGACAAGCTGCAATTTTTGGGGTTTTTCTTCATTATATGGTTGTCCTTTAATTTTTGTTGCCAAGGGCACAAGCCAAAAGGAAATGGATTAAACAACTGCAAAGTGATGAATTTTAAATCTCCTTTTAATAATATTTGAAACCTAAATCTAATTTGTATGTAGGAGGAATGAATAACAATAATGCCATTTCCAAAAATAAACAGCTGTGCAAAAAAATCACTCTTTCCCCCTCATGCTCTTCTCTTTCATGTCCCTAATATTTGAGTACTTGAGCTTTAAAAAACAGAACTATAAATTGCCGGGCAACTACAGAAACATATGAAGGTAAAGAAAACTGAAATACTGAACCTGTTCTGTTGCATAATCCAGTATTGCCTTAGCTTTGATCTTCTTGAACACAAAGAAGGCACAATGCAAAATGAACACTGGTTTGTGAATGCTTCTCAAACAGCAGAAAGGAGCTACTTCAGATAAGAGAAATGTTTCTACAGCTCTCTATCCCTCTTGTAAGCTTTTGAATAGGAAAGACTTGATAAGGGAAACAGAAGTGAAGCCAGCATCAGGAGAAAAATGCTCATAATTTCTTCCCTCCTCCAGGTCATTCTATGGGTTCTCCCTTTCTAGAATCCTAATGCATGACAATTCACATGGACTTCACTGCAAGAACATTTCTGGGGCTTTCAGACATTCATACCTACAAAGTCACCCTTACTGCAGCTGCTTTCTGCAGGTGTTTTTTCTTATAACCACTGTCCATTTCACTGCAATGAAATAAATGGTGGACCTTGGTGTTGAAACTATCCTCAGAAAAATTAGAGAGAAAGAGTTCTTACAGAATTAATTCAAGCTGGAGAGATTCAAAAGTTTTTTTTCAGATCTGTATGAGTACTTAGAGAAGGCTACCAGTCTTGCTACACCCAATACCCAGCCCCATAGAAGTCTGGTGCCTGAGTCTTCACACATTAAGAGCCACCAGCATTATATTTGGGATATTGAATTTACCTAGATGAGTACATTTTTGTTTCCTAGTGTATTTTTAGTCTAGCCTCAGGTAAATCATTCTAGAATTCATAAACCAGGTGTTTTTCTGTCTGATTTTGGAGACTGTACCCAGACTTCTCTGCTAGAAGATACCTTCCTGTACAGGTACCACAAGGACAAAAGGAAATCCTATGTCTTCATTTTTGAGAAAGAATTTGGCACATAGGCAAATGATTTGAGATCCCTCTTGGGAGACATTTAAACTTATATTCCTTGAAAAAAAACCTTACATTATCCTATTGGTATGCTGAGTTGGGCACAGTCCATGCATTTGACACCAAGACTGTTTGATATCATACTCCTCATGCATGGCATGATTGAAATCTAAACCCAAAATTCCTTTACCTAACTCCTTCCAGGAATGTCACAGGAGAGTCCTTGATCAGGAGAGCTTTCAGTCGTAGCAAGGGGAGGAAGAAAATTGATCGAGTCTGCTACACTCCAGCTGGAGATTCTGCCCATGAAGCTATCTTGTGTACATGTAGATGTCTTCTCCACATGAAAAGGAACAAGCCTTTGTTTCAGGGATTAAATGACCAGAGAATTTTGTAATCTATAAATCTGAAGTAATAGGAAATTTCCTCATCCAGCATGTGAGAAAGTTTTGTCTTTCTTCTCTTTCTTTCTTGCTAAGGCAGCTCTAGGGCCAGCACCATTTTCCAAGAGAACAAATGGCCTCTGCCTATACCTCAGTACTTCCATGAAGACTTTAAAAGCCATAGCAAGGTCATAGACATCTAGCATACATGCAAATTTAAAAGAAACTGGATCAATCATATTTTGGATCCATTGGGTCCAACTTTGCATTCATTACCTTGTTTTATGTCTCAGGAAAATCCAAATGGTCTCTTATTTCGTATTATTCTCTCAATTTTGGGAAAATCAGATTAGCTCAGTTGGGTAGAGTATGGTGCTAATAACACCAAGATTCTGGGCTTGATCCCTGTATGGGCCATTCACTTATGAGTTGGACTAGATGATCCTGGTGGGTCCCATTCAACTCAGAATATTCTGTTATTAAGTAGAAAATAGCATCTTTAACACGTTTGTGTGACTTTTTGTGTGAATTGTAAAGAAAATCCTTGAAATTATTTAACAGGAAAAGTAATCTCTTGAATAGTGTAATAAGACTTATTTTACCTCTCCAATTTTATTCAAAAACTTTATTTTTATATGCAGTTATAAACATCTTTGAGGAAAAAATGCCAGTTTTCTCTTCTGACTCTCAGCTACCTCAGGCTTTCATTAAGCCATAAGCATCAGCAGTCTGATTGTAGCTTGTGTACCGAGTACAGCAGTGACAGGCATGCCTTGCTTGTAAGTGTACTTTTCTCACACGAGTGGCAAAACATAAGTGATTTTTCAGCCTTGATGAGAGATTTGAGAAATCGAATTTCCTGTGGGAACAAAAGTGCCTTGTAATCCAGAGGTACTGGAGACACTTGGTAAAACTGGGGCGAGGGGGAAAAGCAAACTCTTAGGAATTTGAATACCTCTTAAAACACAGTAAGCATTTCCCCAATGAGTGGAGTAATAAATCTGAAAGACTTTTGCCATACAGACTTGAAAGAAATTTTAAAAAATAGATTTATGGTTCAAATTAATTTTGCAGATGGCTTGAAGAAAGGTTTCTTAAATTCTAGTCAAACTTTTTAAAAAAATCAGATGGACACCCAAGAGAAACTAAGAGTCAATACATTTAACAAGTGTCAGATGAAGGGTGGCATATTATGTTAATAAGTACCCATCACAGTAGCTTGTTGAACATACTAAAAGTGCTAGAGTAGAAAAGAATTCAGGTCCCTACTAGTTACTTTGCAGAGTTCATCTCCATAGTGGTTCGAGCTGCCACTGGGTGGTGTCCTGACTTCTTGTTGCTACATAGCACTTCAGATATGCTGGCATGTCGTGTTGCACTGCAGAGACAGAGAGCCTAGTTTCAGGTGTTCAGAGACAGATGAGATACCAGAAACAGTGGTTACATGTTACTGCAGCATCAAGCATACCAGAATTCAAGAATCATTAGGACAACACTCTCAGTAATATGTTGTGGCTCTTGGGGGTGTCCTCTGTAGGGCTAAAAGTTGGACTTGATGATCTTTGTGGGTCCCTCCCAACTCAAGATGTTCTATGATTCTATAATTCTATGACTCACTAATTAGCTCTGGGCA
Organism: Cettia cetti; assembly: GCA_013401135.1. NCBI lineage: Eukaryota > Metazoa > Chordata > Aves > Passeriformes > Sylviidae > Cettia > Cettia cetti. Next base: position 1,972 of record VZUI01055709.1, on the reverse strand, counting down.
ATGGATAATTTTAGCCCAGGTACACTAATGTAATTATCCTGCTTCTGATACCCATGTGGTTGCAAAATGTGTTTCATAACTATGAAATATGCACGGCAAGGAATGAAAAATTCACATCGTTTTACAATATTATAAATTATATACAATGTTTGTAGTGAAAATTGTTGAAATTGCAGATGTACAAATTAGTTGACTGGTGCAACATTTTTTTCACAATAGGTGCTGTAATAATTACTTTAGTTTTTGCATACAGGGAGCCAGCATTGAGGAACACTATAGACCAGAAAAGAGGATAAAAAGGGAAAGTGGAAAACAAAAGTTCATGGTCTCTTCCACTGCAAGTACCAGAAGACATGAAATGCAACTGTAAGTCATGACTTCCCTAGACATCTTGTTCTAGTGTCTTATCATCTTCATAAATAATTTATTCCTTGTGCCCAAACAAAACGTAACTGCTTTCAGTTTTAAACTGTTGAACTTTGTCTCTCCACTACAGGTCCTGTTAAAAAGTCTCTTTTTATCTTTCCCAGCAGCTCTACTTTTAGTACTGAAAGACTGCACTAAGAGCCTTCTCTTCTCCAGGATGAACAATGGCAATTCACTCAGAAAGATGTTCCAGCCCTTTGATCAATTTTTGGTCCTCCTCTGGACTCATTCTAACAGATTTAAAATCTGACACACCAGATTACTGAAAAAGTTAGGCTATCTTGCCGAAGATTACCTTCACAGCATAAGTGATTTGGCAAGGGTTCATGCTGGAACCCTTGCTTTGATTACTGAAAGTCATTCAAAGGTGATTATAAACTACTGTCATAAAGTCATAATAGGTCTGGCCACAGATGGCAAAATTTTCCAATACATAGGGCACATGATGGAAAAATTATTAATTTAAATAGTTAAATGCTATATCTAATGTTATGAAATCAGTAACAGTTTACCACTATTCTAACTTTTGTCTCCTTGTAAAAAGAGCAAGCTCTGTCTCCATATGAATACAGCTGGAAAATAAAAGTTAAGCTCCCTCGGTCTGTTTAGGAGTACTGAAGTTTCATTTTCAAATATTTAGGCTTTCTAGTTACAGCAGCATTTCCACAATACCTTAAGTAAATTCAGTATTGCAGCCTTGAAAATCAGTTTTGTTTTTCCATTTCCGCAGCCTTAGGGATTTGAAATTATATGTAAGGATTATTTTGCATTAAAAATTATAAAAATAATATAATTCTCAAAAATTTACACTGCAAAAGAACTGTGTTTTAAACTAGTATTTGTGAAATACTTAGTTGGATGGCTCCAACTAAAAGCTGGCTTTCATATTGTTACTATCTATAGGAAGAACAAATTAGTCTTTTCAAATACTCTTTTAAGCACTTAAAAAATAATAGACATTTAATACAAATTAGTTAATATTCCTAATGCCTGTTTCTAATGCTACATTGAGACCATGTGATGTCGAGATGTTTAAATTTGGCCAGATTGCTTGTAATTTTTTGTAGTTTTAGAAAGCTGCACATGATACATGGATAGCATTTAACATAGCTACTAGTCAGCAGTTTCTCAGTGAGTTTTGTATATTTGTAATAACTGAAGCATACAAGGATTAATCAAATCTGGTTATGACGTATAAACTAAAATAATATGAGATCTTCACACATTCATAATATCCTCACATTTAAATCTACTGATAATAAACCTCCCAACTTAGGAAGGACATTGGGATACTAAAATGCATCCAAAGGAGAGCAGCAAGGCTGATGAAGGGCAAAGAACACAAGCCCTGTAAGGTGTGGCTGAGGGAGTAGGACTGTTTAGCCTGGAGAGGAGGAGATCCAGAGGAGATCTTATCACTCCTTATGTCCTAGGTTACAATGTAAGATGTACCTAAAGTATATATTCTGTCACCATCTTCATGAGCTGTTGAAACCAGGTGGGGCAGTGTTTCCCTTATCTGCTGCTAATGGCTCATCAATGCCTT
>VZUI01055705.1:0-22566 GCA_013401135.1 Cettia cetti | reverse complement strand
CTTTTTCTTTTTCTTTTTCTTTTTCTTTTTCTTTTTCTTTTTCTTTTTCTTTTTCTTTCTCTTTTTCTTTTTCTTTTCTCTTTTTCTTTTTCTTTTCTCTTTTTCTTTTTCTTTTCTCTTTTTATCTTTTTCTTTTTCTCTGTTTTTTTTTCTTTCTCTTTTACTCTTTTTAATTCTCTTTCTTTTCTTTTTTTCTGTTTTTTTGGCAGAAGAAGGATTCATTATAGCCTAGTTGAATTTTCAAGGGGAAGAAGTTTGATTTTTTTTTTTTTTTTTTTTTTTTTTTTTTTTGGCATAGTTAAATTCCTCTCATGTCTCAAAGAACAGGTACTAGTATATTTTGGAGTCAGCCTTCTAAGTGTATTCCCATGCCCAGCTGTCTTCCCACTCAGCAGTATGAGGCAAGGTTTTTGGGTTTGTATTTTGGGTATCTGCAGAAAATTTAGAGAGCCAGGGTATTTTTTTTACTCACATACCTCCTTTTGTTAACATACATCAGAGAATATAGTTATTTTACTCCAAAGTACATTAAGCTGTTTGCATCATAACTCAGAAATCTTTCTAGTCAAAAGAGAGACTTCAATATTCTTGTTCCTAGAATTTCTCAGTGAGGACTTTGTGGATAAAGACAATGAAAGTAAAGAGAACAGTTTTCTAGTAGGAGCTGTAGAACAAAGGAAAACAATAAAACACATATATATAAAATAAAATGTTCCATACCGTTTATCAAATCACAGGAACAGGAGCTGGACTATCTTCACTCTCACCCAAACACAGTAAAGCCTGAAGGAAGAACAACATACAATTACAAAAGAGACTGAGAAGAAGACCACCTGTTAATGCACCTAGGTCAGACACAATGATACTGAGGTTACATCCACATCACAGGAATTAACTGTCTGAGTTGACACCACTCTAAGTAAATTTCACCCAAAGCTCTGAACAACTTGATGTAACTTCAAAGATACATTCAGCTTTGAAGCTGATTCTGCCCTGAGTTAGGGTTTCCCACTCCAAATGAAATTATTATGTATTCCATCAAACCTAAATTATTTTATTATTCTGTAAAGATAAAACACCCTTCTGAGATACTTTCAGGATCAATTTGGTAGGTGTACAATGTCACACTTTGATGTGTCCAATATATTCAGCTAAGGTCATAGTTTCTTAAGGATCTGTCTTACCATGCACGCTATGGACGCATCCCTTCATTTGTCCAAATGTAGCTACCCTCTCTATTTCTTTCAAACTTCATCACTTCATACTGTGTTAAGCTGCTTAACCAGGTCTCTTCCTTTTAATCTAGCCTCATGTCAGTTAAGTGCAGACTCTTGTTGAAATGGTGGCAAACAGACTATTTTCCCTTAGTAATGGATCATATATCCATCATAATTTAACAGAATCTGTGCATCTGTCTCAAAATATAAGTTATTTGTTTTAGGATACCTTAATCCAGCCTTACTTGCAGACTAGTCTGCAAAATTTGTAAACAAATATCAAGGTAAATCAAAACTGTTTATACTCAGCTATAGAAAAATGTTTATGAGTTATTCCAAAATGACAGAGAGAAGAAAAAAAAAACAAACAAAAAACTCCAACAACAAATAGAGATTAAAAGTCCTCATTAATAAAGATCTTCAAAGATCACAAAAAATATCAATAAACATGAAGAAAAATTTCTCCAGAAAGCTAGGATCCTTTCTTCACAGAAAAAACATACCTACCATATACATAAACAGAGCTTATCAGAGCTTATCTTTTGCAAAGCAGGTTAGTACAGCATTGCTGCCATACACAAAGCTTGCATCACGTGACAAGAAGCAGGGGTTTGTTTGCATCATGCAATGAAGCATAAGGCAAGCAGGCAGCAAATTATCTATTTCCAGACTCACAGCCACATACCTCTGTCAAATATAATTCTATCCCAGAGCTAATTAACCAACCCAAGAAATAATATTAATTAGCCTGAATACTTCACTACACTGAATCTCATTCCACACACGTAGATACATGTGTGGCATTATGTTTTATGCTTCCAGACAGACTAGTCCACTGACATCTGGCTCATGGACATTTAGCACGACGTTCAGTGCACAAGCATGCATACCTATGGAGTTCTACTCAGGAATCCTTACTGTGTGTTCAAAATAGCAGTATTGAATTAAAAATCTTCTTTGTTATCTAAAGTGAACTTTTCAAACTCTTGATTTCTGTGTTAATATGACGCAGTCTGAAGTATTAGAGCCCATGGATGCATGCACTTTTATATCCCCTATCACTCACTGCCATATTTTTATTCATGACTTACAAAATGTAAGAAACTAGCAATTTTATCCTAAACAATAAAACAGAAATAATCAACTATCTCTAAACCTTCTCAACAACAGGAAGAGATTAGTGGAGGGGAGAAAACATTTTTTTTCACCACTGCCATGAATGTCCATAATGTATAAAAACTACAGATTTGATTTCCAACTCTCCTAGCACCTGTGAAAGGTAAGATATGTTTTGCCTAAGCTGGAATGTTCATATTTGGCACACTACCGACACAAAGAACAACACAGACACAGTGTGAATGTCTAAGTGGGAAAAGACCAATATAAAATTTCACTTCAGTATTTATACAGTTTTAAAAATGAGACCAACTTGGATGACAGGGTTCAACCTCTTCAACCACACTGGTCAAAGCCGCAGTCCATCAATGTCTCCTCCTACCAGGAGGAAATGTCAACATCAGAAAGTTGTTATCGTAACAACAGAATTCTTTAAGAAAAATCTGTGAGAACTCTGAGAATCTGACTCCAAGTATGTAAACATTTCAGAAGGCTAAGAAGAATTGTAAAAGAACAGGGTGATACTTAGTTGCAGTATTCTTGACAAATTTCTAGTTATAGTTAAAGAAATTAAATGACACTTTAGGTTTCAGCTCCATAAAATACAAAGAGATAGAGTAGAAAGTCTCCTGAGATTTATGTTTAGATTATTTTCAAAGCTAATTATTCTGGAGAAAAATGGGGACCACACGGGAGGAATTGCAACAATTTACAAGAGAAGAAGCAGTCAGTCAGTCTGTCAAAAGTTCTCTTCAGGTTTCTAATCCTGGACATTGAGTCTTAAAGTCTTCTGTTGTTCACTGGTCTGCTATTATGCAAAAGCTTACTTTTCAAAACCTGTTTATATGAAGATTTTAATAGCTGATAGTCAAACTGAATGTAAAAATGAAGAAATCAAAACCAAAATAGTGAAGATAAACTTTGATGAACAAAGTTTTAAAGTTAGCAATTGTACATTGCAGACAAGCTTTTTTGTATTCGCAAAATTTGCAGTTTAGAATTAACATATTTTTCTCTCCATTAACTTCATACAACATTGTCTCCCACATGCAGGTACTACCAATATGACTTTTATTATATTAATTCTTTAGTTTGACACAGACATCGCAGAGATTCCAAATTAACATATTCTTAATCAATTCATTCCAGTCTGCTCAAAACTGCTTTGGTCATTTGATCTTTTTATTTATATTATTAAGATGGAATCAAATGTCATACTAAATGTAGTCTATATCTGTTAACTTGAAAGTATCTTTGATATAGGACAAATCTCTATGTAAACCTTTAAGTTGAATAACAAAATAATTTATGAAAACCTTTTGCAGTATTTGTGGCAAAAAAATTGCTTTCTTCAGCAATTTATCTGTAAAGAATATTCCCTGCACTTATACTGGCATATTAAGTTTACTTAGATGCATGCATTTTAATCACATAACTTTTCTAGTTATGGCATTCATGAGTACATGAAAATTACAATTTCAAAATGGTTTTAACATTTCTGAATGGATTATCTTCTTCCTTTGTTAGTTTTATCAAAATATTTACCCATGAAAAAGACTAAGCAGCTCAATTTTCTTATTGGAATGTGAAAAAAAAAAAAGTAAAATAAAAGCAGCATTTTTTTTCTTTTCTTCATCAAATTTTGGAAGTTCACTCTAATTTTTCAGTTTCATTTTCACACCGGTATGTAATTTGCAAACAGGACAATGAAATACACATTTAATCTCTAAGTTCACAAGCACAAAACTTTGTTCAAGTCCACTCTAGAAGTTTTTTAGTCTAAATAGCCCTATGTCCAATGCAACATTGGACAGTTGATTATCTGTGTTGGAGCTAGTCCGTACTCCATAAGAAAAAAATTGCAAATGTCTGATAGCTGATTTCCTTTGGGAAAATCTTCTATATGGAGGTTTGTGATCCTTTCTGTTCTCTGTGTTTTCAAATGTCCTAGCTTAACCTCAATACTTCTTTTCCCCCAGTGTTTCAGCTCCCAAAGTTATCCCACAGTGACCAGCATGACCTGGAATAGAGGCTGCTAGCAATCTATGCAAGCTCTAGATAAAACAGTGATATTTTAAGACCCATTTGAGACATGTAAGACCCGTGTAATACAGTTAAGTAGTGGGTTAGGTTCAATGCGTTCAAACTCGCAGAATGACAGAATGGCTGTTTGGACCTCATCTGGTCCAACCCTCAAGCTCAAGCAGGGTCACCTAGATCTCATTGCCAAAACCATGTCCCGATGGCTTTTGGATGTCACCTCAGATGGAGGTAACACAACCTGTCCCAGTGCTCAGTCAAACGCAGTAAAAAAGGATTTCCTTATATTTAGATGGGCTTCTAGTGTTTGTTCCCATTGCCTCTGGTCCTGTCACTGGGCACCACTGGAAAGAGTTCAGCCTTTTTGGCTAACATCAGGTTAATTGACTCCAGTGTGCATGTTTTCTGATATATGTGCGTTTAGAGTGGTCCCATCATAAGGTTTGAGCTTTTCCCTGTTCTAACATCAAATATGTCAATTTGTATTTCAGTCTTGCATATCCTGTCTTCTCTCTGCACAGAAAATTTCTAATTCTCTTTTCTGATTAATTTTCAGAAAACAAAATGATAAATATGTAAAAAATATTTTAAAATTATAAACACTACCAGAAATTGGAGCAAGTCGTACTTCAAGGCTGTGAAATGGTGTTATTTGCAGTATCATTCATTGTTGCATGAATGAACTTTGGCTTAAAAGCGTGTTCTGAAAAGGGAGCTAAAACTATTTATGAACCCTTCGACTGACTATCAGAGTTACAGAGATGCAACAGCTGTGTGTCCAATCATTTCTCATTTTCAGGAGGTTAAAACACTTGCAATAGCATTTCCCTCTATCCCTCCTGATCATATATATTGTTTTAATTATTCTCCTTTAGCTAAGAAGTTCATACAAAATGCTGTTCTTCCTCTGGATCTTGTTCCTATGTTAATTCCACCTCCTTCATTTCTTTCCATCCCTTTTGGAGATGGAAGAAAAATGAAAATGGTCAACAGAGCTATGGAAAAACTAAAAGCAAATATGGACGTTTGAGACTTTTGAAAGGAATTGCTAGACTAGCCTTTTCATGTCAGTGAACGTGTCTTACAGTAAGCTTCATGCATTCATTAGCTTTTACCTTTTCTAGGACTTGACTGGTTGCTACTTTTATGTCTACACAGAGGAACAGTCATGCCTCAGGCTGTGATCCAAAGTTTGTTAGTAAGTACATGTAAGTAGCAAATTCAAATTTTGCAGTGCCTTCAAATTTTAAGCCAAAGACATTTTGTTGTAGATATAAATAATTTCAAAAAGTTTTAGAGACTAAGCACTGGTTAAGTTTTAAGTTTCCAATTAGGAAGAATAGATTTTTCTACCAATCTTTGGCTCATGAGATCTCCTTCATAATAAAAAAATCTACCATGACCAGAAACCAAAATAAAAATTATTTCAGTGAGAAAGAAATATATAAATGAGCTTCCTGGAATATTGTGTTTTAATTAAATTCTCTTAAATTGACATTTTAAATAAACCAACTAAGATATAATAGAAATGAACATGCATATTAATGAAAACTCAACGAAATGTAAGAAAATTTTATTACATGGTCATGTAGGCCTTTTCCATTTGGAAAAATAAAATCTTGTTCCCTACTGGAAAAAAAAAAACAAACCCTGGATTCTGAAGACAAAACCAATATATTTTATTTGTAAATTTCCAGTTCATTTTAATAAACACTTATTACTTTTGAGAATATTCCAGGGGTTTTGACAAACTATGTGTATGACAGAACATTGATAAGGAGGAATATTTAACTGCATATATTAAAATTTTTCAATCAATAACTCTGCAGCTTCCAAAATATTTTAGACACTGGGGAAACAGTGTTTACTTTTGAGGGTTTGTGGTCTACAGTTAAATCAGATAAAATGTATAAAGTATATGTACAAATAGGATCAAAGGAAATGTGTAGATTGACATATTTTTCATGTTTTATGAAACTGAGTTTTCAAATATGCTAAATGCTAAGACTTTTATAAGAAGTTGTATGAACTTCAAATACATAATACTGCAACAATAAACTTATTTTTTTCTGATTTTTATGATTGTTTTTCTTCCTTAAATGTACATATGCACACACAGACACACACACAGAAGTTATCTCTATTTTGCTCCAAATTAAAAAAATTGATATCACACAAAAACTGTGAAAAAAAATCAATAAATTGTTCAAAACAGTATAGCTTTTTTCTCTCTTGGTTTCTGAATTTTGTTTTCTTTATGGGATCTAGTATTAAATATTCTCCATAACAGCCAGCTTTCTTTATGCAAGTTACCATCAGTATCCATCTATTTACTTACTTTTAATTTTGCACTTGTACTTCAGTGAAACAATCAGAACCAGATTCACAGAAATAGTTATATGACTAATTTCATAAAAAAGCTGGAGTTTCAGATAAATGCAGAACCTTCAATGAAGACCTTAGTCATCCTCCCATGGATTCTTATTGCCATAGAATCCTAGTTATTTCACAAGATAGATGAAAGAAGTAATTGTTACCAAGCAGTAGTCAAAATCAGCCTGCTTTTATTTGAATACTTAAAGATTTAGACATTTGATTGTAAACATCTACAATATTGGATCTGCTGTATTTGATTATTAGCTGTATTAAACCCTCTTACTCCATTTTGGAATAGTCAGTATGTGTTAAAGTAGATATATAAGACAGCTTACACACATTCTGCTTCAGCAGTGCATTACATTTTGTCATAAACATATCTCTGAGATCTGAAAACTATGCTTCTCTAAAGGTAAGAGCTACACATGACAGCTTCAGTATATGACAGAAAAATGTTACCTTCGTTATCTTATAGAAAAATAAGTTACCTAAATGAATCCTTTATTTAAATAAATAAAATCCACAGTTCATCTGCAGTTAAAAAACAAAAACAAAACCCCTCAAACAAACAAACAACCCCCCACCACAAAAAACAAACTAAAAAAAACCACCAAAAAACCAAATGAACAAACAAAACAGCAACAACAAAGAGGCAAAATTTAGCTGTTTGTGTGGAGTCAATTTAATCTTTCAGTGTTGTTTGAAATTACCAGAAGTATGTGCGGAGAGGCTGCACAAGTGCTACTTGCAGGAGGCAGCTTGGAGAAGATGGAGGAACGCTCTGTCTCTAAGGAGACTTCACCTGACAGCCATTTCATGTAACAGGCAGTCGGGAGGAGACCACTGAGGACACTCTGCCCTTTAGAAAGGTTCCCCAATCAAGTGGCAAAAGGTCTCCACAAATGGACCGCAGTTGGATGTTCGACTGTGCCAATGGTCTCCTGTCAGCGAGCAGACCTTGAGGAACCAGGGGGTATAAGAAGTAACTGTGTCACAAACTATGAGGCTTTTCACTTTTGCCCCCACTGGGAGTTTTTTTGCTTGCCCTTACTCACTTGCTTGCTTTCCCTCTTGCTGTTTGGACACCTGCTGACCACCTAGCTTGTGTCCTACCACCTCAACTCCCTTGCCCGCTCCAGCCATTGCCTTTCCTGCCTCCTTGCGTTCCTGCCTGACCCACCTGCTCTCCACCCTGCTCTGCCGATCCAGCCACTGTGGCGATCCCTGCCGCGGCCCTGGCCAGGCCCCGCACATCCTGCCAAGCGTGCACTCACCACACGCCCGGCTGCCCATCGCACAGGAGCTGTGCACACACGCCCTGTGCATCCACGCCCTGTGGAGGGCAAGCCATGATGGTAATGCCTGCTTTTCCTCTCTGTCTCCTCTATCTCCCCCCATTCTTTTTCCTTTTCCTTCCTCCTTTTCTGCCCTTCCTGTTCTTCTTTAGTCAGGCAATACTCAGATGTTATATTTTCCTCGTTTGTCTTAATTCTGTCCTAGATCATCCATTTTAGAGGAACCCTCTGCAGAGGGGAATGTGATACTATTTCAGCCATTTCCAGTTTAAAAAGGAGAGTGGTGACATTGAAAAAGGTTTATAAACATGAAGTCCCTTAACTTATTATTGTACTGGCTTCTAACCCTTCTGAATTCTTTAGAGATTTTCCAAGCCCTCAATTTAATCAAAGTTGCTTTAATCACCATGTCTGTTGTCAGAATCAGCAAATATGATTTAACTATCTTTATTGTTCTCATGACCAGCAGACACATTTCTAAAAGAAGTGTAGCTATATGTTTAATGCATAATGCAGCAATAAGATTGTAAAAGGAATGCCATAAAACTAAAAGCTCTGAGACTTTACTTAAAATCTTCAGGCTGAATTATCTTCATTCCAAGGCTTGCAAGAGATGTGTTCCTGATAACAATCTGTGTAATTTCTTCCTTAAAAACAAAAAAGCAAAATTGAATGGAAACAAATAGCAAATACAGTTTCTAATGTTCTATAGTAACTACCTGTGATTTTTACTGTTAACCCTAAAAATTTATAACCTTGGTGGAATTTAACATCTCTTCCCTAATTCACAGAATTGCAGAGTTGCTTGGATTGGAATATCTGAGTAATATGTCATCTAGTCAGTTCCCCTGCTGTATTAAGGTCACATAGAGCAGGTTGCCCAGGACCATCTCCAAGTGGCATTTGAATGTCTTCAAGGTGGAAACTTCAGAGAGTCTCTGTGGAACATTTTCCAGTGTTTTCAGTAGAAGGGTGCTTTTTCCTGTTCAAAGTGAATTCCTTCCATTTTGGATTGTGGATGTTATTAAATACCACTGAAAATCTAGCTCTGTATTCTTTAATCTCTTGTTTCTGTTTTTAAAAATGTGTATTAGAAATAAAAGTTGTAGATCAGAATAGTCTCTAAGACCAATAACAGCTCATACAGTAGATACTATTAAACCTCTTTACATACAGACTGGATTAGAGGACTGATGCACTACCATCACAAGAAAGATGCAGACACCACAGCAGAGTTGGAGCGGGAAAAGAGGAAGTTTAACTTTCACTTCAGTTGATATAGATTTCCAGAAATGAGATCACATTGGAAGACTGAGGTTCAACCTCTTCAATTCCACTGGTCTGAGAAAATGTCCATCAATTGTCCCTCCTACCAGGAGGAAATGTCAACAATAGAATTTATTAGGTAAACAGCATAGAATTGTTTATAGTAAGTGTGTGAGAATCTGACTCTAATTATGTAAACTATCAGAAAGCTTGGAAAGAATAGCAAAAGAACGGGCGACAGAGAACAGCAGGGAGGATTGAGAACTGACTGAATGGCAGATTCCAGAGACCATAATCAGTGTCACAGGACCTAGTTAGAGGCCTGTCACTAGTGGTTCAATACAGGGCCCAGTATTGTTTAATTTACTCATCAATGACTTGATGAAGTTCCAGATGTCTCCTCAGCAAGTTCACCAATGACACACAGCTGGGAGAAACTTTGGGCTGATCCCCCAGAGTGCTGTGCAGCCCTTTAGAAGGACCTGAAGAGGTTTGAGAGATGGGCAGAGAGGAACTGTCTGCAATTTAACAAAGGTAAATGCAGGCTCCTGCACCTGGGGAAGAGTAACCTCATGCAACAGTACAGGCTGGCGGCTGACCTGCTGAAAAGCCAAGCTCTGTTGAAAAAGACTTGGGGCTCCTAGTGGAAAAAAAAAGCTGTACATGAGCCAGCAGTGCCCTTGTGGCCAAGAGGGCCAGTTGTATCCTGGACTGCATTTGAAAGGTCATTGCCAGCAGGTCAAGGGAGGTGATCCATTTCAAGTGGAAAATTCCATTTCAAAAAACAATTAAAGAGAAAGGAGACTAGCTCCAAGTTTTTTCATTTCACAGCTATCCAGTGTTTCCTATTGTGTGGAAAGCTGCAAAAGATGTGTTTTTTTCAAAAAAGAATTTTCTTAAAATTATTTATTCATTCATTCATTGGTAACATTACTGAAACATCAGGACACTGATAAAATTAGATTTTTTTTTTTTTTTTTCATGGCATGTTAGTCCCTAGCTTCTAGTTTGGTCTAATGAAAGAGTAACTGAGTATATGACTATGAAAATAAAAAATATTAACTAAACTTTATCGACCTCTAAGAAAAACCTACAATGATCATACTGCTTATCCTAAATATTTCCATTATGTTTACTTATGACAATGTAATCTTTTCTGTATTGAAGAAAATATAGGTTTGATCTTCAGCCAGAAAATATAAAAAATGAAAGTATCTTGGCCTTGTTTTGAGTCAGAAAGCTATCCTGCACTAAGTTAATTAAAACTGTTAATTAAAACTGTTAATCCTAAACCAAAGACAGAGGCTAAAATAAATCAATTTAAGATGTTTCTAGATGTTTCTCTGTGTGCGTGTTTCTGAAAAAGACAACAAACACTGATCAAAGCATAAGGTAAAATTTTATGTTAAAATGTTTCCTTAAATATCAAACTTTGATGAATCAAAATGCTGTGTAAAAAAATGAAACTTGAAGTGTTTTAAAAATTATACAAAAAAAGATAAGAATAGGTGGAAAATAAATTACAAAGTAATGCAGTGATAGCACCAGGGATAAGACTTTAACTTGAAAAAGGGCAGGTTTGGATAATAAGACAAAATTCTTTACTGTAAGGGTGGTGATGCACTGGAACAGGTTTTCCCAGAGAAATTGGGGATGCCCCTGTTCCTGGAAGTGATTAAGGCCAAGTTGGATGGGGCTTTGAGCAGCCTGGTATAGTGGTAGATGTTCCTGCCCATGGCAGGAGGATTGGAGCTAGATGATTTTTTTATGCTTCTAACCCAAAAACCTGTATGATTCTACAAGTGTCATATAAATATCCTTTTGATCACTTCAGGTCAGCTGTCTCAGCTATGCCTCCTCTCAGGTTTTGTGCCCTTCCTTAGTGGCAGAGCACGGAAAACTGCCAAGTCCTTAACTTAAACACTAGTTAGCAACAACTGAAACATCAGCATGCTATCAAAATTATCCTCACTCTGAATATAAAGTACAGCAGTGTACCAGCTGCTAATAATATGAAGTCTATCCCAGCCAAAACTAGGCCACAGAGACATAAAAAAAAAAAAAAAAAAATCTGTCAGTATCAAAAAGAGATCCACCTTAATGGCTCTATTCTTAGTCTTTGTTCGTACCACTGACTAAAATTGCAGAATATATGTTTCCTAAAGTATATATTTTCTCCATATTTTTGTTGAGTTTCAGCACTGGTAAGACCATTACATTTTTCCATTCACAGAATTCTCTTTATTACATTTCTTTTGTCCTGTTTTCCAATAATCACTTTGAACCAGGGTGTCTCACAGAGATAAGTTCCAAGCTCAGACTGGTCAGCAAGTATTGTAAGATTCTTACAACATATGGGGCACAACAAAATAGTCCCAGCTGGCTCGTAGGAACCCGGAGAAATGCTGCTCCTGAAAAAACCTCTTCAGCCTCAATTAAAGATTATTGGAAGGGCAATGGAAGGCAACTGAAATTGAAAGGAAGAGATTTTCCTAAGAAGTCTCTCAGCTCAGATGAAAAGACAAAGAAATTGAGGTGCATGTGGGAAACAGAGGGAAAAAAGAACATGGAAAGAGAGAATTTGGGACTGGAAGAAATAATTAGAGGAAAAAATTGATACACTAGGCAAAACAATATATTGGGGGAAAAAAATCAGTCATTAAACGGCAGAGGGGCAGAGAAATAGGAGACAACTTTATACGGGTGACAAGCATTTTGAGATTACATATAAAGGAACATATCCTGCATTCACTTTTAGTATGGGATTTTGGGTTGCATACATTTTCTGCAATAAGAACGGTATGTTTCAATGTTGTGAGATATGCTACCTGTTGGAACATTTAGTACCATATTAGTTGCCAAGGGAACAACATCTTTTTGTGAAGCACGTTCTGAGTCTGGCTTTGCCTTTTGGAGTTATACCCCTGTGGTGCACAAATAAATGTGACCAAGTTATGCATGAGGAGTCTGAATTTGATGAACCATAGCAAACATTAAATTGCCTGCATTTTGTTCTTCTATAGTATAATTTCCAGAAGACTATTGTCACAATGATTAGCTTTTCATGACTACGGTTCAAAAAATTGTAATTAGACATAGAAACTCAAATGTTCTCATAGCTAGGAAGGTCTATTACCACTTCATTATACCTGAAAGCTAAATGAGGATGCGACTGAATTGTTTGCTATTCATATAACCAGGATAAATGGAATATTCAAGAGGCACAAACACACATTCTTATATAAATATAATGTACTGCAAGAGCTCACAGGTATACAGCATATATGTTAAAACCTGACATACAAATACAACACAGCCTTATATGCCATGTATTAGTTAATCGTTAACCCTCTCACTGACTACTGAGCTAAAATTTTCCAGAACTCTTTTACTTCTCCCTCATTTTTTGCTTCTCCTTAATTGTTGCCTTTCTCTGTATTCATGCTTTCACTTGTCTCATTTACCAATTACGTTGCCATCTTTTCTTATGGGGGTTTCTTTTCACTAGACATTTGCATATCATCACATAGATTTTAACTAATCAATCTGGTATACAGATACTACTATCTGTATTATCTAAAGGTGCAATGATACTACTATCTGTATTATCTAAAGGTGCAATAGCAAAAGATGATGGGTGTTATAGAATTAGTAGCAGGGGAAACACACATAGCTGTTGCTCAGTGGATTAATTTAATTTAGAAGGAATTATTAAGTGTGAACTTTATATTCAATGCCCTGTTTCCAGCCAATGAAAAGTGCTCTGTCTTCAGCAGAGAACATGCCACAAAATCATACCATCTTCAAGCTCTTAAATGACAAAGAAAGGAAAACACTAACACAATTCTGCAAAAGAAAACAAGTCATGTCATTTTGATGATTGGGACTAATTTTATAAAGTTGGTCCTAGCAGAAATTCTCCTAAGAAAATAATTTTTATTTGTTAAGGAGACACAGTTGTAAAACATGTCCTTCTCTGCAGTTTTCAAATCTTGGATGTTTTCTCAGAAAAGGTCTAAAGCAGGTAAGCATAAACTGAGTCTTTCTTCATTTTTTTAATCAAAATTAGCAGATAATTTTCCAATCTTTTCTATTATGAAAGGGAATTCTTCTGTTCTGTCCTTGAAAAGAAATCAAGGTGGTATTGTTATAACTGATTAACATTTACAAGTCTACAATAACTTCAAATCACACCAAATTACTATGTTTATAATGACTGAGACACTAAGTTTATTTATGATTGCTTTTTATCACAGATGATGTTAAGTTACATGACTCAGTATGTTATTTGGTGAACTATTATACAAATTATTAAACGGTAGGAATTGCTTTTTTATTTTCCTTTTTATTTAAAAAAAAAAAAAAAAGCCTATTTGGATCAAAATTAGTGACAGAGTCAAGCTATTCCAAAAGAGAACGTTTCTGCTTCTCATACTTGGGAATTCAACTGTTAAATCTAACCAAGTGACTTAAGCCACGCATGTCATTCCAGATAGGATCATCAGCAGCTCAGAAAAGAACTTATTGTCATTTCCTATAGAAATTTATACAGAGTACTCCCACAAAGTTCATATTTAAAAAAAAAAAAAGCTATCTAGAAGTAACTATTTTAAACCAGTGTCTTTGGCAGTGACTCCTACTAACTCCTACTTTACCTTATTAGGTGGCAATTGCCAGTGTGGGGTCATTTTATATCGTAAGTTAATAGCTACAGAAACCCCCTCTGCACAACAATTCACAGTTCAATTTAGGAACTGGGAGAAGTACAAGACCATAGATACAATAGAGACAAGAAGCATTGTAAATGAGACTGTACTTTTTTTAGACACTAGATAATTTAATTTAGATTTGCAGAAATCATAATTTCAGTGTCTGATGTGAGAGCATCCTAAAGGGAAATATATAGGTGCGGTGTAGTCATAAAATAAATTTCAAGCTACACAGTAGTGTTATAATTAGGATTTTCATATATGCACAAAAACAGAAGCACAAATGCATGATGATGCCCACTGAGGAAAAAGTAAACAGCATGGAGCTTGAGTACATCACAAATAAAATGGCAATTGGGGTAATTTTCTGGACTATAACTTTGAATTTATCCAGTTTCTGCTTTAGTTATATAAAACCTGAATATGTCTTTAAAAAATAATCCAAAAATATCCTACTTCTAACACATTAGCTATTTGACTTAGGCCTCATTGTGATGCCAGGATGATTCTTTGCCTTTTCTTTTATATACCTTTTATATAAAATTTATGTATCCCCAGTATTCTTAGCATGCATAGTTGTAATTCCGTAAGTCTTATAACTTAGCATAGTCCTAGAATTTTGTTAAGCCAGGAGACCAAACATCCTAAAGACCTTGTAGCAGGAGGGCAGAAAACGCTTCAGTATATTGGGAAATCAAGGACCTCTCCAGGACATATCCCGTAAATTAGGGGGAATTCCTCAGATAGGGGAATAGCATGTCATCCATCCAGGCCTCCCATTGGGGCATCCTTGTTGGATATGCTAATCTGTAAGATCCATACATTTTTATACACAATCTATCGTGTTTGTGCATTGTGGTGCATTGCGGCGCATCCCACCTTGGCAAAATGGTGAACCATAAGGATCTTTATTAAAATACCAAGGTAAAAACCCCTTACCCCATAACCGTGTCTGGCTCTCAATTTTTTAAGACCAGGAAAGGAATCAATTGAAGCTGTAAGTTTGCAGCAAATCAGATTTTCTGAAGTTTTGTTAAATATCTTAAACTGATGTTAATTTAAAATTGTGTTGATGTAGTGAAAAATGAAACATATATTTTAATGTTAACTACATATATCAAAAAGACAAAGTATGAAAGGTGAGGTCTTCTTTTCTGTTCAAATAATAGTATTTTCCATGACTTTGATGGAATCCCAATTTGATAAATAATTAAGTAATATCACCCCTGCAGATGAAAGCTTAATTCTTTAAAAACTAACTTTTATCATCATCCATGCACTAGTTCTACATGGAAAAAACAATGTGCCTCTACATATACATTGATACTTTATAATGCACAAAGAAAAGCAAGGCAAGTCAAAGAATATACTAAAAAGTTGAAATCAGATAGATACATTTGTGACTAGATTCTGCTTATATAATTTCCATCATGTTTCTCTTTGATAATAGTTACAATATTACATAGAAGACATGTAACTTGTATGAATATTGTAATTTTAAGGGAAAAACAAAAACAAGTTACTTTTCAGGTTAGTACTTTATTGCAATTATTTTAAAATTAGTTTTTAGGAGCATTTTACCCAAAGAGTTTTATTCTTTATCTTAATGACTTCTTTATTATCAAATTTGTAGCTTTTTCCAAATAGTAGACTAAAAATAAAGACCTGGAAGGTAAAAGAAAATAAAGGAATATGAAAGCTACTAAATTTGTTGGAGGATTTGGGAATAAGTTTAATGCTTAAAGCTTTATTTTAGTGCATACATTTGAGATTAGAAATATATATGTAAACACACACATGTACATGTACTTGTACTTATAGCTACACCTACTGAAGAAATGTAAATTCTGCTATCATCTTTAAACATGTTTAAAACATCAAGCATATTAATAGTACTTTAAAAATATGGTACTTTTTTGGTGCAAAACATTCAATGATTGTCTGAAAAGGCTGTGGAAACATTTGTCTTTTAAGGAAAACAGAAGCACACATTTTTAAGTTTCTATATAGTTACACGCAGGAAATGTAAAATATCCCAAAGTGAAATGTAATAATACTCTCACAGAAGAGGAAATAGACATTGCCTTGTACATTACAATAATCTAGCAGTAAGACTTTATCAAAGAGACAGAATAGTGAGCATAACAATGTAATCACTATTGTAGAAATGTTAATGTGTCTTCATAATGTATTTTCATTATTTAAACAGTGGCCTGGTAACAATGGCTGAAGAAAAAGGTCTCTTCCAAGGGGTATTTGGGGAAACTTCTCATGCTTGCTGTATTTCACTACCCAGGTAATAAGAATTTAGATACCCTAATGCTGTTTTGTAATCACAGCAAATACCTTTCCATTCCTACACTACCAAACAAAGTTTAAGTTGCCACCCTTTCCCCTTCCCATACAATCTAAATAGATATGCCAGTAAATAAAGTGCTGCTGGAACTCAGAATCTTGGTCAGAGAAACAGATCAAACCACATGAACTACTATACAACACAACAGTCAAAAAAATTACATAAACAACACAACAGTCAAAAAGATTACATCAAAAGAAAAAAGAGGAGGTGGCAGAAACAGTCGTGGATTTACACCATAAATCCCAGTCTTGTGTAATCATAATGTATATTACAATAATGAGGTTCATAATGCTAAAATTAACGTGTTTAACAACTATTCTGGTTTTGGGGGGTTATTTTTCCTTGTCAGTTTGTTCTTCGGTTATCAAAGCCATATTGAGCATGCTCATTGTAAACTTCATGTGCAGACAGACCTAAGGTACCTATATAATCTGTGTTAAAAAAGTGGAAAACATCTAACAGCCTTTTTATAAACTTGCCCTTAATATACCTCTGAGGGACTGAAAAGCACTGTTATACATTCTAAAGGGTGTGAAGCTGAAGGACAGAAGAACTAAAGACTTCTTTCTCAACAGTAAAAAATTGCCATAACAGCCTCTCTAGAGTCACTCTTTGTGTCTCTCTGTTAATACCCTTTTGCAAGTGAACACAAAATGCTGTACCTTGAGGCATCGTTGTCTTAATATTCTCAGTCTAGTACACACTTGCTGCTTCACTCCTGAAAGCTGCCCATAAGATCAGAAACTAGTTCTGAGGGAGTGCAAGCCCATAAGACTGAAGCTTTCAGAGCAAGCAAAAATATGCCCTGGACATCTGTTTTAGTATAACCTCCAGAATGTTTGAAATGTAGATCAAGAAATGAAGGACTTTTCTGAACTCAGGACTGTGTTTTTTTCCAATTTCTTCTGGTCATTTTCTCATGCATTGATGAAATGTCTTTCATACTAAAATGAATAGAAATCATGTCTGAGACATATTTTTAGCAAAGAAATATTGAGGTTTAACTAGTATGTCTGGTCTTGGATTTTTTTTTTTTTTTTTTTTTTTTTTTTTTTTTTTTTTTAATTCAGGCTAAAAGGATCCACTGCTATGGAAAATGTTTGTTCTAGTAAAGATGAAGTTCAACACTGACAATTAGAAATTTCTTATCCCCGCCCGGTTTTGGTTTTATTTTTTTAAATTTTTTTTTTGCTTGATTTAATTGATCTTTTTTTTTAATTGACCTTCTTTTATTTCACTTTTTTTGAGACTATTATTTCCATTATTCTGTTTAGCCATCTGATATCTGATCTTCTCTAATAAATTACTCTTTCGAATGTAGGTGTCTTATATACTACTGGGCTGTGATTCTTGAATAGCCACTGGATTATTACTGTCTCTCCCCTCTAACTCAGAGTTGGTGAAAACTGTAGAAAACGTTTTCATTATAGAAATTTTTGTAATTTAGATCTCAAGATAAATCTGATGGTGAGCTTCCCTTACAGTTACCAGAGTATTCCACTAGAGTTAGAGGATTTTTCTTTTTCCCCCTGTGTTTCATTAAGTTTTTATTCATTGAATGTTTATTATTATTATTGTGACTTTTCTTCTGTACTGTGATTATGCTGAGATAGTTACAGTTCTTCACAACAATTCAAGAACAGCATTGTCTTTCATCTCTCTATAAAAGTAGTTGTAACACACTGGAAGACTACAGAGCATGAAGCTTTCAACAATTTGTGGAATGTTACCCACAGTCCACAGCTTCTATCTCCACTTCTCAAGGCCCCCTGCTGTCCCATCAGGTCTGAATTTCTCTGTAATATGTCACTGTGCTAGAGTCAAATACATTATTGTGCACAGACTATCTGCTAGGGTTATTTATATAGAACTGCTAAATACATGTATGTACATACATATATGATTTTTTTGTCCTTTTTTTAGCACACAAAAGCAGAAAATTTGATTTATTTTCTATGGCAGAAGCTGTGGAAGGAGTCTCCATATAGATTTTTAAAATGTCTCGCTTTTCTATGAAAAGACTATCTTGTATCTGATACAGATTTAAGACTTAAACAAAAATTTTTCCCCTTAAGTAAGATCTTTCTTGTTATCATTATACTAATTAGCAGTGCTCTACTTACCTTGTTTTCACTAGGTCAGCAGTAGTAATTAGAACAGATTGAATGCAGTGAGTTAGGTCCTGAAGGATACTATGCTCAAAATCTTGTTTATAGGGAAAAAAGGAAGCACATCTTGGATATAAATAAAATCAATTATTTATTGTTACTATAAGTGAAATCTTGAGGGTGTAATAATTATTAGTCCAGGTCTAATGGTTATATAAAAAAGATAATGATGAAAGTAAAATTGTTCTACACAAAGTTCTTGGTTTCTATCCCTTTTCCTGGTGTTCTGCTCATGCTTCTCCTGCTCCTCTGGTCCTAAGCAGGGAGGGTTATGATGAATTGTCAGCATCTGGAATCCTTCACCAGGAGGAATATGATGTTCATGTTACTGGTTTCTCCTTCAGCCCTCAAGGGTCAGCTTGGGATTATTTTTATATGTTTGCTAACACATTTTTACACTTTCTTATTGGCCTACAACTCCAGGTTACAACTAAATTTACTGTATATTGAAACCTTTAGTCATGCTAGATACCATTTCCTTATTTCTTTTAGTTAGCCTTAAGCCCAAATCCAAGTATATAGCCCACCTATAGGTGTATAATTACCTAGAACATGATTGCTTAATGTAACTTCAATTATTCTTTTTAAGCAATGAAAATATTTCAGTGCATTAAAATATAAGCAGGAAAATTTGCATATGAGGGTAACAAAGAAAAAATATTGCAAGGTATACACTGATCTCTCCGAACACAAGAATTAAGTACAGACAAAATAATCTTTTGGAGCAGAGATGTTGAAAAATGGTCACACAGACAGCTATAGGCAAAGTACCATTTCAGTGACAGATGCAGGATTAAAGCAGTTAGCTCCAGTTCACCTGCTACTGGATTAAATTTTACTAAAAAAATTACATATGTTGTTGCCTTGCAGCACTGGATGACTGCAGTCTTGCCATATATGACTATAACATCTGCTAAAAAGCCTACTGAAATTAAAAGAATTCCATGAAGAATTAAGAATATACCTTGAGATATTAAGTACCAGTGCTTTTTGTATCTCTTTCTTATGGAAGTCATTACAGGGACACAAGACCTATTTCATAAATCTTAAGCCCAAATTTAGTAGTGATTTTCCATTAAATGAAAAAAGATTTGCTGACAACATGATATTGTCTCTGAAAAGTGAATGTTTCTCCTGGGGCAAAAAAAAGTTATTTCCTGTTAAAAAATTGATTTGGGAGTGAAGGCATAAGGTGAAGAGAGTGTTCTTTCTTTTGTTCATCAGAAGATAGCAAAATATCTTATGTTTAGAGCACTATATGTAATTAACTGAAAGAAAAAATCTCTGAACACTGTAAAAGTCACTAAAAATTGTGACTATTTTACTGTAGTGGATGGAAACAAATAGCCATTTTTAAAGGATGCATAGGTTTTGCGCTATTTCATTTTCTTTTTTTAGGTATTTTTGGGGTTTTTTAATGTCAGTTTTCTCTTTTGTGGTGGTTGTTTTTTCTAGGAGTGAAAAATACATCATTGTTCAGTCTCTCTTGGATATTTTTTAAGTGTGTACATGTTTGGCAAAGAATCGATGTGATGTCGGTACAACTGTTTGGACAACTAATTGTTCAGCAGATTTTAGGGAGGAAAAAGGGGTAAGGTTTTTTGCCTTTTCCTATCACAAGGTGAAACTCAAACCCTACAAGTCTCACACCTGCAGCTGAGGGAAATAAAATTATTCTGAAAAATTTCTGTTAAACACTGACCAACAGATTATAGGTGGTCTATATTTTTCATTAATTTCTCAATTTTCTTAACTGCTTAGTCAACATGTTCAGTTCAGTTACGGGAAAACTTGTCTGGATGTAGAAGCTAATCCAGGGAAATGCACATTATCAGGAATCAGATGCTATACTGTCCAATAAGGTTCAAAAATCATTTGTAAAATGTTTGAAACATTGTCACTCTAAAAAAATATCAGTTCAAACTGGTTTGACTTCTTAGCCTGTGTCCAAGTAGGATCACTCAAAAATAAAATTTGAAATAGAGCAATACATATCTTGACTTTTGTGTCAGTCATCTTGGTTAGATGAAATACTGTATTTCAATAATATAATATGTGTTCAGGAACATCAATTTTATAGGGGTATGTAAAATTTCATAATAGTTGGCATTGTTAATGCCTTATTTCAGAATACAGAGATCCAGAAGTATAGGAGTCTTTTTGCCAAGGAATTGCTTTCATTGAGTGAGATCACTAGAATGAAATATCCCTCACCTACCAAAAGTTTATTTAGCTCATCAGAAAAGTCTGGGGTTTTGAGTGCAGCTTTCCAGATTATATCCTCTGTTGTTAAAAACACAGCAAGAATCTTGTCTTTGCTAGGTTGAATTATTTGTGAACATTTTAAGTAGAGCAATGCCATAAGTACCATAGACTCTCACAACCCTGATAGCTATGCATTTTTTATCCGTTTAACCCTGCCTAGGACTCCCTTATTCATGTTAGCTAGTCTACTATCCTCTTTTGCACATTCCACCATATATATCTTGTTATTATTTAATTTTCTTTTTTCTGCTCTTTCCTGGACAGTGATAAATCCAGTGATCACCTATCTGCTGAGGTCTTTGCTAGGTTTGAAACATGTCAGGATTTAGTTTTATTTATCACTGACATGGTTTTTTAAAGTATAAACGCTCTATTCCTCTGTTTGATTTTGCAACAGAAAGAACAATTTTTCTCCATAAGAAAATACTAAGAATCCATCATTCTTTTCTAAATCAAGCTGAAATTATTTCTATTTATCATAATATTTATTTGGGACTTTTCAGTTTTCTTTGTTTCATTTCATTTGGAATTGTAGGAAAGCTGTTTTATCAAACATTTAACTGTATTATATTCATTTAGTAAGTAAATTTTGTATTTGTACAAAAAATCACCATTTTTTGTATTTTGACAACATGGATTTTCTTATTCTGACAAAAATGAGAATACTTGTTTGTCCTGCAGAATTGAACAAGTCATGGACTTGAGGAGATAAATTATTTTGGTTTTGTGAATTACCAATAAAAGTAGTATATTTAGTCCTGGTCATGAATCTTTTTAATTGGCAAAATACCCCATTTTAATTCGGATATGCACATAACATTAATCTATATGTCTCCTGCTCTTTAGTTTACTTTTGTAGAAGCAGGATCCTCTTCTTTATCTCCGTCTCAGCAGTTTCTCTGCTTCTAAGTGGTTTTATCACTAATGTTGAATCCTTCTAAAATTCTCTGGGTATTATTTCTTACTGGCTTGTTACAATTTTTTTCCACATTTATTCTACTACATGTGCTAAAACAGAGGAAGAGATGACTCGAATGATATCTGTCAAGTTTATTATGTAAGATTCCATTTTAGATAGCTTTTAAAGCAAGCAACAATAGCATGCAGCAATTTGCAGTGATTTTTGAGATGTTGATCTTTGCTCTAAAATCCTAGGGAGAAAGAAAGATAAAAAAAAAGAAAAAGTGCATGATGGAAATGAAAAGAATCTCATTCTCTTTCATTTTGAAAAGAATAAAAGGGGGAAGTGAGAACATCTGAATCTACAAAACTCATAACTCTTATAATATGTTTAAAAGGGAAACAAAATGAAAACAAAATAAAATAACTCCAATCTTAAGGACAAAGCGAAACCAAACAACTTTTCTGGACAAGATTCTAATCTTCTGGAAGGGTAAATTAGTACATGGAGTACTGCAATTGCAGAATGGAACTGCACATCTAGTCCACTGCTCCATAAACTTGTGCTTGTTCCTAGAAGAAAATAAATAAAGTCTACTGCAAAATCAGTTACATTCCTCATAACTCTCATGCTTTATTTGGGTCTCAAAGAGAAATAGAGTGCTTTACAGGAAGCATGAATTGCAGCTTCCTTAACTGAAGAGGAGAATAGTCTTGTATAGTTACTGTAAATAATACAATAAACATATCTGCTTAAAAAAAAGAGAGGAAAAAAGAGACAAAGAAAAAAGAAAAAAGAAAAAAGAAAAAAGAGAAGAGAAGAGAAGAGAAGAGAAGAGAAGAGAAGAGAAGAGA
>VZUI01055702.1:0-43387 GCA_013401135.1 Cettia cetti | reverse complement strand
AATCGAAAATGGGTGGTGATGGGCGAAGACGGAAAGAATAAAAGGTGTAAACTTGGGGTGTCTCATCGGTACACGGCGGGATCCAAATCCTGGCCCTGTACCCCTGCATGGCCCTTTTTGCCTACACACTATTATTGGAACCAGATTATAACCTATATTATTATTATACCTTTAAGCTGCTAAATTGCTACAATTAAATTGCTGTTATATTTGACTTTGTTTTGAGTTTTTTTGTTTTTTTTTTGTATCAGCTAATTGGACAGCTTGAGCATTTATAACAGTTTCATGTTCGCTAATTTTTGGTTTGATTTCCTGGCCAATGCACCAATTAATGTGATGGTTTCAGTGTTTGCTATTTTAGGTATGACTAGGAGAACTCAAAAAGCAAAACAGGCTTACCTTAAAATTACAAAGGATAATTTATTCACACACATTAAGAAAATAAGGAAAGGAAAAAGAAAAAAAAAAAAAAACCAAATGAAACTTTCAAAACATCCTTCTCTCCCCCCACAAGTATTCACTTTCCTACACAAAATATAAAAAGACAAAACCTGTAATTTCAGTCAGTTTTACCACTTAAAAATAATCTTTCATCAGTTCTTTTAGGAAAGGAGTCTTTCTGAATCCTATAGAGACATCATCACAAGAAGAACAGTCCTCTGGTGGCTTCCATGACACACATCTGCAGCGACCTAAAAGGAACTGTGAAATCCTACCCATTGGCGGCTTTCCTAACACTGCATGTAAGCCATTATCTGCTTATTAGGGGTACTGTTTAAGAATGCCTCCTCCAGTATAAAACCAAAATTCTCTTCTTTTATTTCCAAAATCATCTTCATCTCAAAACTAAAAAACTCCTTGTCCTGAGGAGTGAAAAGCTTCATATCACTTTTAACTAGAACTTTACACCACCCCCTAAACAGCATTAATATGTTACAGGAAAAAATAGTCCATTCTCTGTAGTTTACTAGAAGTGTCCAGCCTAATTAGGCCACTCCTTTTCCTTTGCCACAAACAGTCTTTTCACTCTCTCTTCACTGACTTAGTCTCAGCTGTCTCTCTATGGTCCAATCCTTTTGTCTTGTCGTCGCGCCGGGAAAGGCCAGGGCTCTGGAGGTTCCATCTGCTGGCAGGAAGAGTTGAAGAGTCCTGCGGGGCACACGTGGTTCCTGCTGGTGGGAGCTCCAAAGCTCCCCAGGCCATGCTGGTGGGGAGGCTGCTGGATGCCTTCTCTTCCACCTCCGGTCTCATGGCGTGGGCCGCTCAGGGCTGCTCCCTGAGGAAGGAGCCGGGGGGGAACATCATCCCCCAGCCCCAGCTGGTGACCTGGGCAGCTGCTGCCGGGGCTTTTCCTCCTCTCCTCTGCTGTGATCAGGCCCGGGCATGGCCAGGAGGCTCCTCCACGGGGTGGGCAATTGCTCCCCGAGGCCCGGCTAGGCCACCCGGCCTGCTGCTGTCCTTTTTAAAGGAATTCAAAAGGTCCTTACAGGGTGGTATTCTATATTTTCCTTCAACTAAAAACCAAACTGTGTTAACCCATAACACCACCATACATAGATGATATTCTCTTTATACATAGATGATATTCTACTAAAAGCTGAGATAGTATTACCAAGATATTCTCAGATGTCTGAAATAAGACATCACTTAACAATTGTAAGCATATAAAATATGCTTTCATGAAATGAAAGTTACTTTATCTGTCAGAGTTAAGACCAGAGCTGTGTTGTCTTTACACTACATGGAAAAGAGTTTATGTTATTTGCTTGGAAAAATAATCTGTTAATTCTGATCTTCAGGACAACTCACTAGATTGTAGTATAGTCTGCACATGACAAAGATAAATTTGCAGTGTATCAAATCTTCATCTCATGTTACTACCCATTACTTCTTCAAATCATAGATATATAGAATCATTAAGGTTGGAAAAGACCCTCAAGGTCATTGAATCCAACCTTTGGCCAAAACCCACTGTATCAACTAGACCATAGCACATAGTGTTATGTCCAGTCTTTCCTCAAACTCCTCCAAGAGGAGTGATTCCACCACCTCACTGGCAGAGTCCATTCCAATGCCTGACCACACTTTTAGTAAAGAAATTCTTCCTGAATGATGGGGAATACAAGCTCTTTTCCAGAGAGGAGAAACATTTGCCATCCACAAATTACATACAAGGATCTATGGAAAACATGTAAACCTTTAAAGGATTGGAGGCTATTATTTTTAGTTACAGGAAGAGCAATAACACCTGTAAATTTGCCAGAGTGGTGCTACCTCAGAGAAGATAATACTTGAGCATACCTTTACATGTATTGGGAACACTAAAATAAAATATCATGCACTTTAAAAGACAACGAAGTAATAGGAGATTCAGTGGCTGGCTGATAGTTAAAATTTACTGGTTTTGGCAGAAGGTCAAAATAGTGGTTATTTGAAGTTAGGATATCAGTTGAAATGTGAACTGTTAGGTTTCTGAAAAATTCAGAAAAATGAACTGCTTTAGGAACCTAATGTTAGTGTAAATATCCAACCAATATATCAGGTACAATGTGAACCATGTTCAGCTGTGACAAGAAGCAAGAGAGGGAGAAAACAAAAATAACCCTCCCAATAACAATAATCTTTGGTTTTTGGCTTTAAACTCCTTCATGTTAGGTAATTCAGTCCTCCAAGGGAATGTCAAGAGACTACATCTGGCCAATAACATTTCATGTTTTTTTTCCCTGGCTAACAAGGTCTGCAATGCTGTGTTGTCCATGAATTTCTCTCTATTATCATGTAACAGATTAGATTATATACTGTGAAACATAGGCCAGAATTTCTTCTGTACGGAAAGTTCCAATGACACATTTTGAACCTGAGCTGTAATTAAGTTTTAACTTAGTTTGATGTTTAGTTTGAAACTGAGGCCACTAGATAAGCCAAGTTGGAAGAATGTAACTATCTGAGCTCAATAATGGATTCAAGGGCTCAACTGAATGAAATGTTTCAGTAAACGGAATCTGTTAAAGCAGAACAATCAAACAGAAATTGATGCATTTCCAGAATACTTGAGAGATAAAACAATCTGTATAGAGAAGACTAGTGATGTATCATAAAATGTGTGTATAAAATATTGAAAGCATACAAGAATTTGACTGTTTTTAAAAGTGGCCAGGCCTAAGGTTATTTGTGTACTACAGTGCCTGCTGCAAAAAGATTTAGGCCGACTGACAATTGGGCTACGACCCAGGTCCATTTTACTAAATCTCTTGCTATTGTTGTATCAGAACTCAGATTAAGATACATGTGGGTAGCATGTCTAATGAGTGGAGAAAGACACCCAGAAGAAAATAGAGATATGAGTTATCATTGTATCTAGTTTCAAATTTTATTTTTCTTTGATTTCAAATGGAATTTGGCTGTTAAAAAAAACTTATTTCAAGATTACGTCTTTTTTTCCCCTGTGAATTGTTGGTAGGTTTATAGAGCTTGAACCACTGTTTTGCTGTCAGAGATAGCTATATGGGACCATACTCGGTAACTGAAGGTGATTCACTTAACGTTCTTAAGGCACCTTTTACTAAAAGGAACATTCTTAAGTACTCTAACACTTGCTTCCATTTTGTCACGTTTCTGCTGATGAAGTCTTTTGACTGACTTTGTTCCTTTTTGAAGGATTAATTTAATTCTGATAATCACCTTTTCATTTTTAAGCTGTATGCATTTTTCCTACTCATTTTCTTTCTGGCCATGGCAAAGCAGCAATTAATTTATTCATCCAGGTGCCTTTGCATGTAGCCTGCCAGAGATCATGTCAAAAGTCTCCGGAAACTTTTACAATTAACAGTTGTAGCTATTTAGCCACTGATTATCATTAGTAGCCTCTCTGTTCAGGTTACTTAATTAGTTACAAGCAATTACCAGTAGGTTGTTCTTCTCTTCTGTGCAATTTGTAATTTAGTGAAGCAGCTTTTCCCTCACCCATTTAAAAGTGTGTTGTAGGTTGCTGTGCTTGAATGATTAATACCTAAATGATTAATACCTACCTGGTAGGAGATCCGTAACAGGCACTTGATCCTGCTGCAGCAGGACTTGCTAGCAAGATTTCCTCTAATGGCAGCACCAGCACAATGCACTTTGCAGGCAGATCAGAGGGTGAGGCTCGGTATGATGTACAGAGGCACTGGTGGGAGAGTCACCTTTTTCCCCTTGAACTGTGTGGATTTATGATAAAGCCAAGAGCTTTATCCTCCCATGCGTTTATAATAAAAATGACTTTAAACCAGCTCATTAAAATGTCATTGTGCTGCAACAGGAGCTCATTTTTTTCCTGGGCAGATTCAAAAGATCAGACTTATCAGATCTGTGCAGGCAGTATAGAAAGAGGACACTGATGCCTCCGGGGTGTGCTCCTCCCTGCCTCAGAGAGCATGTTAGAGGAGGGAAGAGAAGGCTCTGGGGAGAACTTATTTCTGCCTTTCAAAGGTGGCTAATAAGAAAGATGGAGACAGACTTTTTACCCTGCAGTGACAGAACAGGAGGTAGTAAGTTTCCATTAATTTAAACTAATTTTTTTACGATGAGTGTGGCAAAGAACTGTAACTGATTTCCCAGAGAGGTACTGGACCCATTCCTGAACATATATCCCTGATCACTGCAAGGGATTTGGACTAAATAACCTTTAAAAGTTCCTTCCAACTCAAACTCTACTGTGATTCTAAAATTCTACAATCTTCCCCTCTTCATCAGAAATGTTTCTGCTACTTTGAGAAGTCTGCTGTGACCACATAATGCTTTTCCTAACAATGGCTATAGGACCTGTCAGCTTTATTTCTTGTATGAGCCTGAAAATGAAATTTCTGTAAGAGGATGTTATACTTGCCTAAAGATGCATAGTTCCTATCAGCTAATTTGGATTACTGAACAAGTCTTCCTCTGTCCTGTGAAACACCAATTTCTTCAGAAAGCTGAAATTTTAGTGCTTTGATTTTAACTAGGTATTTAGTGTGCAAACTTAAAAAAAAATCTAGTATCATAAATTTGTTGTGGTAGATGTTTGGTGAGATTCTGCAGACTTCAGGCCTTTTTCCAGGGAATGCTACATAATAATGAATATCAAACAGAAATTATTGAATACAGGTAAATTTTAATGAATAGAACTTGTGTGCTGAACATATGTAGAAAAAAGATTTACTTATGAAGGTTCACCTGGGATTTGAACATCCTAATCTAAATGAACATTGCTGTTCTTGGTATGTGCCACTTTGTCAAGATTTCTGAGCGCAAATGGGGAACAATAAGAGAAGCTTCCTTTTAGCATAAAATACCAGTTTTATTAATACCCAATGAAACTGGTTGACATTTAAAGCAAAGTGAAGCTTTGAATAGGAGAGTGAAATGAAAAAATTGCTAATAATCACAGTAGTCTTTTTAAGTGCTATGCCTATAGAATGGCTGTATTACACTGATGGTTGTGCATTTATTATTGCAAAAGGGTTAGCACTTGACTAGAACCAAAGAAATATAGATGCTTTGCATGAGGTAGCTTTTTTAGCCTGATAATAACTTGCTTGTGTGTGTTTCCCAGTATATTATTTACATGGTATCTGCTTTACTTCAACTCATCATAGCAAAAGTTCTTTGTACTCTGGATGTGACCAAATAATATGTGGTAAACTACATACAAAACAAATTATGGTGTCAGGATTAAGAAGTCAAGAATATCAAGAAGACAAGAAGTCAAACAATACATACTTATAGCTATTTTCAGGTACTGAAGTCATTGTATGAATTATGGTTAAATTAGCTTCTTTTTACCCATTTATTTAAATGAAACTCCTGAGGGATATGAGCTCAGATGATCAGACCCCTTTGAGTTTCCTTGGGACTCAGCCCTGTGGCGACTTAACGGAGAGAGAGGCAGCCTTGATCCAGTTGTCCAAAAAGGAATTTTAATAATACGAAAACAACAAACAATAAGGTGTCCACTGAACGGGAGTGAAATGGACCTAGGCAGTAACAAGGGGCAAAAGGCAAAAGGGTCAGACTGGGGTACTTATGCACCCCAGTGTGGGTGGGGACTCAAGCTGGGGTCTGAGGGAAGGGTCCAACAGGGGAGAATGATTAAGAGTATTAAAATTCTTGCACCAAAATTAACCTATGCTAACATAGACAATGAGGAACCTTCTAATAACATTTGCACAGTTGAACATGTGAATAAGCTTCTTGCTTATTGCATGAGGGTTTCCCAAGGCACTATTCCAGGGTTTTCTTCTTCCCCGGGGAAACCACCTCTACATTTACATATAAAACAGAAATAGTTTTCTGAAAGTATTCATTAAGTCTATTTTAGGCTCCCCTTGGAACAGTTTTGGGTACAGAATATAAACTGGCATCAGCACTAGTCATGTTCCCACTGTAAGTGCAGTAACAACAGCCATTAAGTGATGTTCTATATGATTCAACCTTGTAGTTTTTCTGAGTTATCTTCTAGCCGAATAGATGGTTCTGTGTAATGACACTTGCCTATATTTTCTCAAGTGACACTTTGCAGACACATTTAGTTATAACACTAAATCTATCTTTTATGAATTAATTAAGATGGTATTTGTGTTTCTGACTCCCTCAAGGAAGATGTAAATGAAGTATATTATGCTTAAAGTATTGTTGAGTTGTCTTGAAAATTTCAGTTTGAGATTCTGAACATTGCTAGTGCCATCTGTGTTAAGAAATAGAAGGTATCTGTAATCCCTTTCCTATTAAATGCACACTCTATGTGAAAGGAACTGACTGTAAATTTCTGCTACAGAAGAGTAAAGTATTAGAGAGAATGTGTATCGTATTCTCTATAAAAATATGTGTTTGAATAAGTTTTATAGTTAAGCACATAAAAAATCAGGAAATATGAATTGATTGACTGTATAGCTGAAATTTTCACTTTGTATTATATGTGGAGGCAAATTCTTCCATTGTGTCTTGGTTACCTATAAAAATGTGTTCAAGTGGCATACACAACACTTTAAACAGAATACATGAGGCATCATAGAGGCTGAGATGCCAAATAATTTCAACTACATGTACTTACATGGCCTTTCATAATATTCCTTTTTTTTTTTTTTTAGCCCAGAAATTAGATTTTAAGTTCTTAATTTCTGTGCATCTTCCAGCCATATAGTACTGCAGTGGGTTTAGTGCTGGCTAAATGCCAATGCACCCTTTAGATTTACTTATTTCCTGCTGTGAGATATGCATTAGGAGGAGGGCAAAACAGACTCAAAACTTTAAATGGTATAAAGAAAACTTTATTAACAGAATTAAAAGAAAAATAATAAGAAAATCAGAACAAACCTTCAGAAAACTTCTCTCCCCACACTCTTTCCCTCTGACAACATAGAGAGACAAAACTTGGAACATTCAGTCAATTTACTGTCTCTAAAATAGTCTTTCTTCAGTTCACTTAGGGAGAGGAATGTCTCTTGCCATGCCATGGAGACTTCTTCACAAGAAAGAGCTCCCTTGTGGCTTCAATGTTGCAGTGAATCAGCCATCTAGGAAAGGAAAAATGTGTTTGCAGTGTCAAAGCCCCTCCCATCTTTTGCAGCCTTCCCGTAGCTCTGTTCACGGGCCATGTCAATTTATTTGGGTACTATTTTAAGGATGAGTTGTTTTAGCATAAAAACAAAAGTTCTATTCATACCATCTCTGAGAACAGAGGTGTTCTATTCCTGGGGTGAAGTTTTTCATCTCCCTCACCTCTCTCTGTTCAAGCTTCTCATTGGATTACAGCTACTGCAACATCTGCTTGATTCAACACTGGTGCTTCTACTCATGGCTGTGATTAGAATGCTATATTCCCTTGTGATAAATAGGTGTGATTCATGCTAATAAAGTGAAATAGTAATCAATATTGATAGTTAAGAAGTAACACCGAGGAGGAGGGAGTTTCCCACCCCTGTCCTTTGTAGATGTTCAGAGAAGAGCAGAAAACAGGAAGAAACCAAGATAAGACTAGCTAAATTTATCTGAGAGACTGGAGATTTGGGGGAACTCCAAGAAAATTGTCAATTATATGAGATTTACTGCCCAGAACATGGTAAAACTTGGGGAAACTCCAAGAAAATTGTTAATTATATGAAATTTATGGCCTTAATATTCAAATATAGTATCAGATTATATAATAGAAGCTTAATGTGCATGTGTAATCTAAGAAGTCATTGAAAGGACACGTGAGGAAGATGATGAGCCTTACTCCCTACGACCCCCGAAGGTGGGGAGACCCCCTAAAAGGGGATAGTGGAGCATGCGTAGTAAAGATGATGATGGGTGGAGATAAGAAGAGACACAAATCAAAAATGGGTGGTGATGGGTGGAGATGGAAAGAATAGAAGAGTTAATCCTGGGGTGTCTCATCGGTATGTGGCGGGATCCAAGTCCTGGCCCTGTACTCCCGCGCAGTCCTTTTTGCTTATGCACTATTATTGGAACCAAAATGTAATATTTACTATTATACATTTAAGCTGTTAAATTAAAATTGTTGCTACAATTAAAATTGGTGCTGCATTTAACTTAGGTTTTGTTT
Source organism: Cettia cetti (assembly GCA_013401135.1). NCBI lineage: Eukaryota > Metazoa > Chordata > Aves > Passeriformes > Sylviidae > Cettia > Cettia cetti. Next base: position 34,827 of record VZUI01055702.1, on the reverse strand, counting down.
TTTTTATTTATTGGCTAGTTGGGCAACTTGAGCACTTATAACACCCTCAATGCATTCCATGAATTACAGGGAAAAAACAAAGTCTGATATATCTATATCTATACATCTCAAACATATCTTACCCATAGCCTTACAAAAGAATTTCACCCCACAACAAACGCATCTCCTCAATCCCCTCCCATCTAAAATTTGACTCCTTCTTTACTGAACTCAGTGTCTTATGTTGTTTTCTCTACATGTCTTCACCCATTCCTTTCGCTGACTTGGCAGAGAATTGGTGTCTGTAGGTTCATTTGTTCTCAAGCTTTATCAATTGAAACAGATTTTACAGAGATCTGCAGTGTTTAAAGGTTGATCTCATCCAGGCTCCACAACTGAGGAATCGCTGTGTCCCCCACTGCTGCTCCTGTGGTTTCCGCTGGCACTGTGTGCTGGCTGCCGGCACCTGCCGGCACCGCTGCGCCTTTCCTTCATGCGAGACCCCAGAAAAAGAAAAACTGCTGCCACTGCTTTTGTCCTTCTCTCTGCAGCAAGGCTGGCTAAAAGCAGCTAAGCAAACAAAGTCCATTGGGAGCCATGCTGCGATAACCACGGCCACGCACTGCTTCTCTGGCTAATTTTGGCTGAGCAGTCCCAGCCATAAGGCCACTCCCAGCCTCAGGGCCGCCTCCAGTGTCATCTGTGAGGCCAACCCTCCCGGCTCTGGTCCTGGAGCAACAAAGTTCATTTGTGAGCCATGCTGAGATAGCCACGGCTGATGCCGTGCTGCCTGGCCGCGTGGCACTGCCCGGCCGCGGAGCTGCTCGTGGCATTGGGATAGTCCTGGTGGCGTGGCACGGCCTGGCAGGGGCAGGAATCTCAGCCGAGCCGTGCGCTGACCTGGCCAGGTGAGCCTCGCCAGGCTGGCCCAGGCGGTGCTGCAGCAGAGCCCGGCCTGGCCAGGCCCGGCCCAACCCAGCCATGCGGCCATGCAGTGACCGGCTTGGCCAGTTACCTGTCCCCAGACTAGAAACCAAGAGAGCTCCTCCTGGGCTTTGTTCATTTTAAAAGGTGGCTTTTTACACAGAGGTGTGTTCCACTCTTTTAAGTGGTTTAAATGGGTGTCAATCTTTAAAAATAGCCAGCTGATTGGCTCTGCCAGGTCCTCACAGGGAACCAGCCCCGCAGCCTGGGGACTCTCCCCCAGCTAAAAGCCCAACAATCTCTTAAACCTTAACACGTACTCATCTAAAATAAAATGGGTAATGGTTTACTGAAGAAGATAAGTCCATGCCATTTTTGGTCCTGGGTCATACAAAATGTTTTTCTGTTACTAGACTAAGTACCGTAATGAAAAAAGCCCGTTAGCCTTGATGCTGTGACTTAATCAATTGTTTATAGATTTGTAAATATGCTATCAATGAGTATCAAGGGATCAGTAGTATAGACCTCTGCACTTGCACTCTCTTCTTTAGTGGAAGTGCTCAAACACTTCATGTGTGAATGAGTGTACAATGGATTTTAAAGAGGGAGAAATTAAGATGGGGTTGACTTCAGAATTTTCCAAGTAACTTGTCATTATTCAGGATCCTATTCATTAGTCTTGAGCACAGGAGCCTCAGAAGGTCTACAGCTTTATTATATGTCAGCCTTCTCAAAAGTTCAAATACTGACAATGGTTGCATATGAAAAGGCACACTTACTAATCTTGTTAAGGAATGACCACCTGGATGTCACAACAATTTAGCAAAACCCAGTTTTTTCTGTGTCTCAGCTCTGACTGAGACATGGTCCAGAAAAAAGGGCATGCAATTATCTGTTTGCCTGTAGGTCCTAGATTGTCCCATTTTTTAATTATTATTTTTTAAGATGCAGAAATGCAATCATGTTTCTTTTTCAACTGTGATTTAAAAAGGCTGAATTTTTCTATGACAGGCAATATCTGAGTCTGACCCAAATTCACTCTTTTTGGAGCTGCTTTGCTGGAACAAGATGAACAAATGTCAATCCTTGTTTTCTCTTTTCATGGGAATAGATGAGAGTGGATATATTTCAACCAATAAGATTTGGAGAGTGATGTGTAATGTTAGCATGCAAATCAGGTTGAGATGATATTTCTGTCAGGGGAAATAAAAACTCTTCCATGAATTTCCCTCATCATTCCTTTCATTTTCTGCATATAAGCTCCATGTAAAACTGTCAGGCTGGTAATTAGGCAAATTATAGGGACCTTCTCATATGAAAACTAATGCAGTTTCCAGACAGAATTTCAAATGAAGATGCCCACAAGGAAGGCAGAAGTCTGAGCTAGTTTTCCTTTATTGAGACTGATTTACAAGTATGCAGATTTCTCAATGTCTAAACTTGACATCAGCAAGAGGATCTAAAGGTGTAAGGGTGGATTTCTTTCAATGAATAAGTTTCTGAAAAATACTTGTTTTCCAGAAAGCAAGGTATTTAAATGTAATGTAATTTTTTGAAAATATTCCTGCTTACCTCCAGTAAAATTGTGCGAACTGTCTGCATATTACATGATTTTTATGAGAAGTCATGAACTGGTGAAGGTTTATCCAAAATCAGCACAGACTTGTAAAGTTGGCAGCAATCTTTCCCAAGAGAGAGTTTGTCGGAAAAGCCAATTATAAAATAGGTTTCATAATTTGCTGAAAACTCTCTGTGCAGAGCTCTACAGGGAAACAGAGTTTTTCACTTTTAAGGACATGGGACAATAATAAAAAAATGTGATCAGCTTTTGTCCTTTAAAAAACAACAAATAACATTCAGTAAACAGAGAAGAGGCTGGGGAAAATGTAGTAAGCTGTGTAACGAGGAACTACCTCTCAAAACAATCAGGGGGAAGATTTGGGTGTGGCAGAGTCAATAAGTAATATAATATATGAAACAGACTGATTTTTATGGTCAGAAATATATTGACATAATATTCTTTTATTTCTCTAAGACATTTTTCTCTGTCCTGCATTATACTCATATAAAAAGATTAGCATTTCTCAAAATCAGTGTATGTGAAATGAACCTAATTTAGAAGAAACTCATTGTAAAATTGAGAAAGTTAATCCTGTTGGCATGTCCTCCTGTTGACTATTCCTGGTTGAGGTGTCCAGGGATTGGTTTACATCTTATATTTAGTACTTTTTCATCAGTGATGCAGAAGGGGGAATGTCAGCCGCCTGCTTTGGTGGGGCTATGCAGAAATTACCCTGGCTCTGGGAATAGACCTGCTCCATCTCCATTAGGCTGGGGTGGAAAATCTCCCCATATCCTGCAGCCCACTGTTTCTGGTTCCTCTTTAAAATTAATGAATGTCTACCAAAATTTAGAGCTCTCACTGAGGTCACGTTTTAGGCCAGCAAGGGGTTTTTCCGAGGCATGTGAAGGATGTTTGAGAGCAGGCCTTGCTGTCTGTGTAATACTGTTTAAGTTTGCTTTTTGAGCAGACATAGGATTGATCCAGTGTCTGGGAGCAACCTCACCAGTAATACTGGGCAAGTGTCCTGAGACACTAGTGCTCCCTGTAGGGAAAAATGCTAGCCAAGGCTAATATCGTGAGGAGGTGACATCACACTATCTTGGTGAAAAGACAACTAATTTAGACAAATGATCTATTTCCTCAATCACATACTCTTCTTAACCACTTAGGAAATGATTCCCAAATCCTCATTTTACTTCTGCAAATAGGATTGATTATTTTCAGTCTATTTTTATGTACATGTCTGATAACTGCCCCTTTCCTTCACAACCTTGTCATGCCTGAAAATACAGTCATCTGCTTCCAACTATTGGTCCCTGTGGTGAGCCTGGGAACATCTTTGGTTTTGGAAGATAGATTGCCATTTATGCTTATTATATTGCAGGGAAAGGTTTTGAGGGCTGTTATGGAAACTAGGTAACCATTTCCTCATAAAACTGCTTGGAGCAGTTGCTGGAGGTACAGTCCATTCACCTCAATCTATTAATGAAATCAAACCACATAGAAATAATCTAGGAAGGAGAAGCACAGCCAATATACAGGAAAAATGTTTCATTTTCTTCTTAACCTTTAATTAAGCTTCAAGCAAAATATCTAGGGACATCATGGAGTCCTAATTTCCTCATTGCTTGAGGGGTTAATCTCAGATGGGTCTACAAAGTATACTGCTATTCAAGTGGAAGCTCTGAGTTGCTGGCAGGGATCAATGCATGAAGCAATGTTATCTAGAGGGTAACATTAGACTGAGAAGTGTTTCTCTCATTTTTAACATGGCACAAACCTATGCCTTTCACTAAAGTGGAATGATTTTATTTTGATAATTTGCATTTTGAACATTGGTCCTATTACCTCCACCATTAATGAATGTGCTTACATTTTTGACACGTGAGTCAATGAAGTTAGGGTTCATAAAATATTGTAGCTTTGACATTACATAGCATTTTCATTCTTAAGTCCTTAGGTTTGGTAGTACTTGGATATAATGAAGTAGAATTTGATATCCACCTACAGCAGGGAGAAAGTTCATATTTTTATATCTATACAGCTGCAAAGATATGATGCCCACCCCTAGTCACCTTTAATTCTGTTATCTTAACAGCCAAATTGTAAAGCCCTCTAGGAATAGAAATTCTATAAGCTTAGGGTAGTAAAGTGCTAATTTTCATATCACAGCTATAGTGTCCTCTCTTGGTATTTTCACCTGTTTAGTTGCTGAAGAATTTTGCTGCTATATCACAGTTTTTCTGAGCATCCCCATGATTTCCAGGAGATCTGGGTCAGCATTAATATGTTTTTATTACCAAAAGGTGCTACCCAGCACAGGACACTTAATATGTGAGTAGAAGAGCCAGACGTGCTGACAACAGATCACAGGTCTCCTTTCACAAGGACTAAAGGCATAGAGAAGTTTCTGATGACATCACTGAGAGAAGGTGCTAAGAGTGTAGTTTTTACCATCTTGCCTGAGATCATCACTGCAAATAACAGGCCATAGTTTTGGAACTTTGTGATAAACTGCACAAGATATTTTTGAGATTATAGTGATGCAAAAATGGGGTCTTTTTTTAAGAGAAGAGGAACAGGAAACAGCAGGTAAATCACTTTCTTCTGATGTTCATTGCATTTCTCTGGCCACTTGGGCTCACAGGGACGTCTGTGTAAGGGTAGTTTTTCTAGCTACTTTATTATTAAAAACAGAAATTATTTTCTGGAGATATAGGGGGTAATTACCATAGCTTGCTTGGGATAAGCAGGACCCTTTTTGAAAATACCCAAGCTAGCTATTGCTCTGTCTTACTGCTTTTCTGGGTTGATTTTCAGTTCAGAGGTGAAGCTCCCTGTCCATATGCCTTTAACCTGAACATTATATCCACAGCTCGGTGGCACTGTGTGGGCTGAAGAATGGTTGAGGAAAAGGTGAGGGTGCCCGGCAACAATGATGCTGAGGTATAAGGAGCACAAAATAATTCTTGTTGCTCCTGGATAATGTGCCTTTATGCACAGTGTTAATTGGAAACCCATGCCTGCATCTCAGCCAGATGATTCTCTCCCTGTTTCTTCCAAATCTCTGAACAAACAGGGAGCTTCCTCTAACTGTGGATGCTGCCATCCTCTGAGACCCTTCGGCCCCCTCATGCTGCCTTTATTCTGTCAGTCACGGTCTGCATCCTCAGAGGTGAACAATTTTGGAAAATAATCATCAGTCAGGCCTTATCAGTGAAAGTGAAGATGAGGACTCAGGATAACTAATCTATCAATGCATTGCTTACTGATGAATTCCCAGGCTCTTGGCTGTGTCCAAGTTTTCACCCAACAGCTAAATCAAGCAAATACAGCATCCACAGCTGCATCTAAGTAGTTTGTTTCATATGTAGAAACACTGTATGTCAGGTGGGGAGAAAACTTTTTTTCCCTGCTGGTGGGTTTAGGAGGAAAAAGAGAAGGGTTTGTACCTGAGAAATCTCTTGCAGTTTTAGATAATGAAACTGTTTCTTCCCACAAATCCTCAGCTTTCATGTGTGCCTGGGACAGGGAACCCTCCCACACTAGGCAGTGACTAATTATTGAACTGTGCTCAGAAAAAGCACTGTCACGTGGCAACCAAATGGGAACAAGGAGTTGTTACAAATGACACTGTAGGCTAGATGCAGTGGCAACAAGAAGTCTTTATAAATCCAAAGCAAGAAAAAGAATCACTTGGTAAATACATGTGACATAATTAATTATAGAATCATTATGTCTGTTTTTCTTGATTGTGCTGGTCTTCTAGACCTAAATATTTTGCTTCATTTTAAATATTTCATTTACTTGTATGGCTTGACACAATTTTCTTCTTCTGATGTGCTTTCTTATATTATCATTGAAGAGAACTGCCTTCGCTCTCCCTTGTCCTCTTTTCCCTCCTGCTTGCTTCTGCATAATTTTAGGGCATATTTTCTCTTTTTACTTAGAACTGTACTTCAATATATTCAGACTGTGCCTGATTCCACAAAGAATTTCTTTTGCCTCTGTGATTTCAGAGAGCCTAAATTTATAGCAGAATATCATATATATATATATGATATATGATATATGATATATATATATAAAAAGATGGGAAACTGTGGGGAGAAATCTCTTTGAACTGTCATGCTAATGTAGTTTTATTTCTAAAGCACATTTGGAGACCTGTCGCTCATCATTTTAGCGCATTAGCTTTGCATTTGCTCATCTGGCATTGGAAACAGAGGCCTATATGAAAGCTGGCATACTTTTGGTTTCACAGCAGTTCTGCTCTGGAGTCTGCAGATCTTCCAGCCAGGTCTAGAGATGACTCCAGAACTACAGGCTCAAAAGGGAAGGGTGATGCTGCTTCTAGTTCATATTGTCTGCTATCTGAACTGAGAAAGCAACCCTGTAGTGGGTGTAACCCAGAGCAGCCTTTACTCAACAACATCTGCTGTGTGACCAGTAAGAGTGATGGGAGCACAGGTCAAAGGGTATTACCTTAATGCCCTTTGAGCATATTGTCAGCTACAAACAGGGCATGCAGGTGCATGTGCATGTCAAAGTTAGATCATGTGTTAAATCCTCTTCTTGGATCCAAGGAGGGTGGAAAATCTCTGAACCTCAAAAGTAAGGAGAACCTAACTTTGGAAAGAATGTGCAATCCTTCCTGGATGGAGACAGCCTTGGAAAAGCAAAAGGATTAAAAAAAAGGAGTTCTGTCCCTTTTTGGGTTTTCTGTATCTTTGTCCTTCTACCAAGGCCAGGCTGTTGAGCCTTTGGAACAACACAAGGATAAGAACCACAGAGTTTTTGGTTGTGCCTGTGAAAAGAGTGATCCGTCACCCTGTGGATTGCTCAAGAGACCTGTGAAATGTTCTCTGAGCTGTCACAGAAATGACTGTAAAGACTTTTCTTTAATTATTACTATGTTGTCTATCTTAATTCAAGCACTGTTCAAGTACCTTTTAACACTTGCTTGACAACGGTTGTTTACCTAATTCTATTACAAAATTTTTAGTGTTCCAGATACAAATTTGGAAAGGAGTAAGGTGGCCAAAGATGTAGACAGACTTTGACATTTCTAAATTTTGAGAGAAGTCACCTACCTGTGAATTGTGTGTCTCACTGACTTTAAAACTTTGAGGCTTTGTAGACCTAAACTTCAAGGGCAAGGGTTATGTGTCCTTGAAAGGTTTTTTTGGAATTTCCATTTGGGGAAATAATTTTCAGTGACTGGGGACATTGAGAAAGCTGCAACTGTTTAGCCTACAGAAGAGAAATCTTAGGGAGGAATCTCTAATGGATGTAAGCACCTGAAGGGAGGGTGCAAAAAAGACGGAAACCCAGCTATGTCCAGCAGCTCCCAGTGATAGGTTAGAGGTAGTGGGCACAACTCAAAACATAGGAGGTTCCCTCTGAACATTTTTCCACTGTGGGGTTACCGAGCATTGCCAAATGCTGCCCCAAGAGTTTGTGAAGTCTCCATCCTTGGAGACTTTTGTTATATCCAGTTTTTGAAGCCTTTTGGACACTGTCCCTGGCAACAGGAGAGAAAATGCTGTAGGTGATTCTTCTTAACCAGGAGGCTGACCAAATGGCATCCAGTGGTCCTTTTCAGCTTCAGCCATTCTGTTTTCATGTGATTCTGTGACAATGTTATCACACTTAGATGTCATTCATATTGGAACTTTATTAACATTGTTATTTAGTTTATTGTTCTTATCAGTTTATTTCTTTTATCAGTTATTCATAATCTCATTCTATTACCTGTTTGAATTTGAAATCATTAATATTTCAATGTTTTTCTATCAGTTTAAAAAGAATTTTGTCTCTTTGTCTCTAGTAATCCTGATCCTTCATATGGCCTGAAGTTTCTGCAACAATGCAATTGAACAATACTAAAAGTCAGTAGCAGTCACATTTTTCCCAGCAGACTTAGCTTTTAAAACCATTAAAACATCCTCCTTTGCTCACAGATGAAGGACAAATTTCCTTTGAAGTTACAAAGTAAATCTCCCTTCTAACAGATTTGTTACATGGTAAGTAATTTTATTTTGCTGTATAAATTTGAGGCTGTTATAGTAGTAAATGTAATTTGCCCTTTCGTTTTCTTGGATGTTATATGTTGTCTATCTTAAGTCAGTCGACTTCAATGAAGACTTCAATGAAAATAAGATTGTTGTCCTGCTCTGTTCTGCACTGGTGCAGCCTCACCTCGAGTCTTGGGGGCAGTTCTGGGTAGCACAGTACAGAAAAGACATTAAGCAAATACAGAATATCCAAAGCAGGGCTAAGAAGGAGGTGAAGAGCCCTGAAAGGAGGCCTTATGGGGAACAGCTGAGGTCACTTGCTCTGTTCAGCCTGGAAGAGACTGAGGGGAGACTTCACTGCAGTTACAACTTCCTTGTGAGGGCAAGAGGAGCGGCAGGAACTGATCTCTTTACTCCGTTGACAGTGACAGGACTGAGGGAATTGCCTGAAGCTGAGTCAGGGGAGGTTTAGGCTGGGTATCAGGAAAAGGTTCTTCACCCAGAGGGTGGTTTGAGCACTGGAAGAGGCTCCCCAGGGAAGTGGTCACAGCACCAGCCTGACAGAGCTCAAGAAATGTTTGGACAATACTACTGGACACATTGACACTGGATTCTTGGGGAAGGTCCTGTGTAGGGCCAGGAGCTGGTCTTGATGATCCTTGTGGGTCCCTTCCAACTCATCCTTTTCTGTGATTCCTAGTTCCAGGATCCTCTGTATTGTCCCACACCGAGCTAATCTAGATTGGTTCACAGCTGGAATTGAGGGCACTGAGGATGGTGAGAGATTCAGCAAAGCAAAAAGCTGACACTAACTGGTGGAGTTAAACTCCCCACTAACCCATCCTGGAGAAAGAAACTAAAATGGGGCAGACCAGAAGAAACAAAATTACAACAGATTAAAAAATTCCTTGACCACTAGGCATGTAGGAAGCAAGACAGAAAAGAAATGTTGTTAGACCAGTAGTTTGTGCTATTTGGTACAAGATGCAATAATTTCATATGAAGCTTTTACACACAAGGGATTGTATTTAGTGTTTGAACCCCGCACAACAGCAGGACATATCTGTTCATTCCTTGCAATAGTGAAATCACCATGCTGCAGACTTAATGCTCTGCCTTGACTGCTATCAAAGGGAAATATCTGAGTCACATAGAGCATAATAATGAGAGGAACAACTCAGATGGCCTACTTCTTACCCACTACCTTCAGGCAGTAAATATTTCCGTGCCTGGAAACCTTGAGGGCAAGCATCCCACAGCAACCCTGAGTTAAGAAAGTGGTGAGATATTTTGGGCGTTAAATGACCTGGTCAGGAAAAGGGCTGCGCTGTCTGAAAAGAGGTGTGGGAGGTAGAGTTTCTGGACTTTGGCTGATGTTCCTGGGGAGTTGTGCTGAAGAGCAGCATTTTCAGGAATTTAGAAAAGGGAAGGAAAATAGTGTTTTAGCACAGACTCTTGTCATGAAAATAAGTGAATTAAGCCAACACACATGTGCACACACTGAAGAGCAGATCCAGAGACTTATTTACTATGGTGGCTTACCTTTGCATCACACTGTAATTCACCCTGGGGCTCTGAGGGAAATATGAAAGTGCAGCAGTCATGACCATAGCTGCTCTCTGAACCAGAGGTGGGCAACAGAGTGCAAACTGTCCTGTGTTTCCGCAGCTGTTTCAACTGAGAGGGTTTAAATATGCTTTTGTTGCACCAAAGGAGGATGACAGGAGAAAAGAGGTCTCCCATGACTTCTGCTCTTCCCCTCTGCATCTATCTCTGTCTGTCATGAGAAGTCGATAGCAAGAGAGACTGCAGAAGAGGATGCAGGAGAGGAACTGAGCAGACTGTCTGCTCTTGATTCCATAAATAATACACAGATAAGTATAGTTTCAGCTGATAACCCCTAAATGTGATTAGGATGATGAACGGGGCAGGAAGGAGGGTGGTTGGTGTCTTGCAATGCTGCAAAACACACCATGTTTCCTTGTGACCCTGCTAGAAATTCCTGTCTTTGGCTTCAGCCAAAACAGGATCTCACTTTAGAAGGAGGGTATCTTCCTTCAAGAAAGATAAGGTTTCATGCCCCAGCACTTGGTAGAAGGTCCTTCACCTGCTTTTCCCATTTTTTCACAGGAGTATGAGGAGGACAAAAAGGTTATTAAAGTTACCATCATTTCTTTTGCTAAAATACAGGAGATGGGAAAAAGCCTCATAGATTAAAAAGCATTTTTCTGCTTGCTTTGAAAGTAGATCTTGTCATATTAACCTCCCTTTAATTATAAATTGCACCTATTCTGAGGGAAACTGAGGGAAAAATAGCTGTAGAGTATCTCTGGATAAGTGTATTTTATCTGCTCTTTTTACAGGCTGAAGAACAGCAATGGAAAGATGATCATATTTCCTTGGCAGCTCCATAACCTACATTTTTGGAGCACCTGCTTCAGGTTACTAGGACTATCAGTAGTACTATCAAATTGAAATTCATGTGAAGGACCTGGTTTCTTTCCCCATCTTGACCCCCATCTCTCCCTATTGCTCCCTCTTTCCCCTTCCCCTTTCTCTCCACCTTCTCGTTTTCTCTACCCCTCCTTCTTCCTCTTCCTGCTCCTCTCCTCATCTACCTCCCTCTATTTCCTTCTATTTCCTTCCCTTTTACTCTGCCCCCTCAGCTCTTGCACTTTGTCTGTCCTATGTTTTCTCATAAGACAACATGTTGGCTGGTAAGAATCTTCCGGAAGGGCTAATTCAAGGATATAGGATAATATTTATCTGGTCACAAGAGATTATCTTTCATTCAATTTGAAATAATAAAACATAATTTATACAACATAAATAATCTAGCCTTCAAAAATCTATGAGAGAATGGCAGTGTGTCTTTGCTGAACACAACCTAAAACCTCTTGTGTGAGCTGATCAAATTAAATAAAGCTTCTGTGCTGTCAAAGTTCGAAATCTACTGGTGTGCCAATGTTCATTCTTCAGCTCTGTATTTAGCTTTCCAGGCAGACAAGGTCAGCTGTATCTGATTGATTCAGCTTCTGTCTTATAGCAATACCAGACGGTTGTTTCTCTAAGAAAGAGGGTGTTTTCCCTTATTTTCCTCCCACAGCAGAGCAGCTGATTTGGTCTTATTCCACCAGATGGCAAACTTTAACCAAGGGAAAAAAAAAGTTTTTTGCAACTATCCACTTGCATTGGGGGAGAGGGAGAAGCAAGCTTTGCTTAGTGGTTATTTTTGTTGGTTTTTTCTTTCTGTTTTAAAAAATGTTTTTACTACAACAAGTTCATATCCATCTTCTGGCATGATTTGTAGTGTTAAGAAAAAGAAATCAATAGAACAACATTTGCTGTCAGCTATTGAGTAAGTGACAGGTGTCATCAACGGAAGCAAAAAATAGTTTAGAATATATGTTCTATCCCCAAATTTCACCTATCAGAGACAGATTCAGTGCTCCTAAAAAAAAAAAATATATAGAGAGAGATCTCAGTAAAAAATCAGAAGATATTACCAAGCTCTCAGTGCTGCATAATCGACTCTGAGTTCTGGTTGCCCTAAACCCCACATTTATCCCTACCTCTTCCTCTCAGGAACTGATCTTCCCTGTATTTCTGCTATTGTAACCTGCCCTGATTGTGTGGACAATGCACACAGCAGAGAACTGTGCTTGCTCTGTTCAAGCTACATTATCTCTTCAGTCCAGGGCAGTCTGTGTGTCAGATCTCCTGGGAATGGAGTTAAAGTCTGCTTGTATTAGTGCAGCAGACTTTATCTGCTGTGTTAAAGTTAAAGGAGCTAATTTTTACTCATTTTGTTTTACGGCTTGGCTGTTCCAGCTTCACAGGGGAAGCAGTTGTGTCACCAGGTTTGGCTCAGCATTGGTGACTCTGCCATGGAGCGTTAGAGCAATGTGTGAGGACTAACTCTCCCAAGTCCAAGCTCAGCAATTCGGCCTTGTGGATGTGGAAACATCTGCTCTGTCTCCAGCAAAAGCAGCTCCAGGGGACTCTGCAGCCTTCGGGTTAGAAAATCTGGCACAGGTAAAATCACAGTTGCCAGTACCCTCACTATTCTTCTACTTTTTTATTAACAGTTCTCTCCTCCTGAGGTCGGGGTGCATCCCCTGTTGGTAACTGGACTCCAGGTAAATAGCATGGTGGGAGCTTTGGCATACCTGGGGGTTGCTGTGCCCTTCCCTGTAAACAGAAAACTGGTACTCAGTTGTACAAGAGGAGAGTCATGACTGGCTAGCATCATGAAAGTCTCCAAAGGTTAGAGAGAAAATCAAATCTACATTTCAGCTGCTGACCTAATGACTGGAGAAAAAGTTCCCATTTTTTCCTGTAGGTTCTTTTCAAGTAAATTGCTCTTCCACTATAAATATCTTTACAAGTTTGAGAATAGCTTTACCTCTGTCTTTACACCTGTTTCTTACCTCTTTCTAAAGAATAAACTTCTGTAAAATATATCAATGCCATAGACATTTGTAAGATTATGCCAGATGAGCCTGAGGGAAATTTATGCAACAAACAAGATTATGTGGCAGTTTGTAGAGTAGTCAAAACTTGTGAGCTCCAGTTCTGAGACTGAAAAATAAATACATGCATTTTACCTATTTTTGTATTTCCTGTTTTTCTCAACATCACAGGAGGTTGAAATCTTTGTTTTTTTCCAAAAGTGGGAACTCATTCTTCTGTTCTGACTCCTAGAATGGAGGCTTAACAAAAGGCTTAGGATTGATTATAGTATGAAGATTGAAGAGCTGCAGCAGTGCAGACTGCAGTGAAATGGAACAGCTAAGGAGTACAGGTGGCAGGCTGTGGGTGTCTGGCTCTGTATTTATGCTATGAGGACTTAGCTTGTGCTTCATTTCTCTCAGGGAGAGGATTATGGGCTTTCAAGTTTTGTACTGTGCTTGGAGTTTGTTTAGGTCTTAGATTTTTTTTTTTTTTTTTTTTTTCATTTTGGATAAAACACTGCAATTTCATGCAGTGCCTCTGCCAGAGCTCCAGGCATGCTTGGGAAAGTTGTGAATGCCCTCTGTGACTCAGGCATCCCTGACACACTCCTGTCTCTGGAAACAAGCAATATCTCTCCAAAGCCATGTAGGTTTGACCAACAGCATGACTCATGTCACCTTGTTTTGCTGCCACTCACATTACTATCCGCTTGCTTTTCTGAATTAAGGGAACTTTTGAAAGCATCACACCAAGGTGACAGAAGTGCAGCTAGGGTAGGAACTGCTTGGTGCTTCCAAAGGCCGTGTGTCCTCTGAGAGATATGGGAAACCACTGCTCTTCCCAAACTGTTCTCAGCAGAGCAGTAGTGTGCCAGCATGGCACACTTGCTCAAGGTGTAAGGACAGTGAGGTTATTTTTGCACTGGGCCTCCCTTCTCTGCTGCTTCTAAAAAATGCCACTGCAGTGGTATAGTCACAGGAAGATTTTTTTTGTTTGTTTGTTTCTGCTCTTGCTATGGGCTTTGGCTCTGTGAACTTTGCTTTGACTTTCCCAGTGTGAGTTAATTTAGAGTCCACTTATTTTTGTGGCAGAATTCAAGCGATGAGACCAGTGTGATGATTTTGGAACAAGACCACAAAAACCAGGCCAAAATTGCCCAGGAAGAGAAGTATTTTTCCTTCATTGCATCCAGTAAGCTTGAATGCTATACTAAAGTGAAAGTTCCCCAAAATCTTGAAAGTATTAATGTCTTTAACGTGATGGTTTTAATTTTACTGTTGGTCTCATATGTGAAACTCTGCTGAGTCTGAATTTCACCTTTTGTTTTACAATTCAATTGTTGATATACAAACTAAAATAAAATCAGATTTCTTTTCCATACTCATAATGGCTCTGCAGTTCTGAAGAAAATCTTAACAGTAATAAACCAATGCAAATCAAAATTCTTTTCTGCTAAGAAAATTCTGTGATAAAAGTCTGAGTAAATGTAAAGGATTGAAGATCCACATAATACTTTTTCAAGGATAGGAATGGATTTTAAAGTCATGCATCTTAGTTAAAAAAAAAAGCTTTCAGTTCCTCTCTGAATGGCATTTTGCAGTCTGTAGGGTTTGTTTAAGTACTAATCTATCAAACATGGAGAGAGCTGAGATCACTGGTCTAAGTAGTTTGTGCAGAGGAGACAGCCCTTCTATCTGAAATAAATCTGAGCTTTCTTTGAAAGAACTGCTTGAATCAGAAGTGCTGGTCTGGCAGGTTGCTGAAACCACATGTGATGTTTGATCTCAGAGATGTGGAAATCATCAGGCCAACAAAGGTATATAAAAGATGTATCTGCAGTAGGCTCAGAAAGATTCCAGTTCTGCAAATGAAGGTGTGGTTGAGTTCTCGAGGGAAGTGCTAGGTGTACTTGCCTTGTGCTAAGTCTTATCTGGGATTCAGCTTGCAGTCAGGCTGGAGTCAGGGTCCTGAATTAGATGAACCTGTGGTCTGAAATGTATGGCTCCTCTCATGTTATATGTTTGCTAATGTTTTCTATGCTGTTATCTGTCGACAATATTTTGAAATCTCTTATTTTACTTGCTGCGATACAAAAACTTTTGCTACTGATGCAGGCTCCTAGTCAATCTTTCTTCTTCAAATAAATGTTTTGTTGTTACTGCCTCTCTCTGCAACTGCTAAAATAAATCAGAATCCCCATCTCAATGCCTGTAGAGACAGGAACATTTAATTTATAGCAATTTCCTTTTCTCTTCATGGTTTCTACTAAACAGAACATGCTGGGTCTCAACCTGTGTTTGCATTTATGCTAAATTACAAGCAGAACAATCAATACAAATCCCAGCTCATGCTGCCCACAGCTGAACAGCAGCAAAAAAAGAAAACTGCCAAGGAAATCCTTCCCACCCAGCCAGCTTGTTACTTGTTTCTTGTTAATATACTTTAACAGATGGCGTTTAGCCATCTATTTATTTATCACAGTGGTCTTGGAGTGCCTTCCAAGAGTTGTGGACATGAAAAGATGAGCTTGTCCTTAGACACCTTGTGAATCTTCCTTGCAAGGCAGTCCCAGATAGCCACTTCTCAGGGCAGGTCAGGAAGGCAGAGAGGGTGTCTGGGCAGTATCTCCTCTTTGAGTGCCCAAAGAGATGAAGATAGACTTCCCATCACACAGGACTGCTACTGGTGGTACCTCCACTGGGGTGGTTATTGCTAGCACTCATCCCTGACAATTGCAGCCCTCCTTGGCACGTGTGTTTGCCTGCACTCCACCTCACCGACCAAGTGAGTGGACAGAAGGTGACTGGCTACAGGAGTGATCTTCTGCTGAAAGGCTGCTGAGACTGAGTTCTGCCATGACCATTCCACCAGAGTGGAATCCCCTCTGTCCTGCCACCCACTTGCTGAGCTGCTACTCTTTTGGGGGAAGGCACTGCAAGGTCTCTGTGCAGCCGTCCTCTCAGAGTATCCGTGGGAAAGTGTTTGCAGCTTTTGACTTGGGACCCATGCTGAACTTAAAACAAGCAGAAGAGCATCTCTGTCATCCTGCAGTTAGCAGCCATATCCTGCAGAGTGGAAGAGACTGACTGAATTGACAGGATTAATGTGACTCCAGGGGGCCTCCCTGCAGCTAATCAGAAGATGCTGGTCCTAATGAATGAAGCACAGTGGAGACAACTGGTATGCTAAAGGCAGTGAATGTCCCCTTTATTGTAGTTACAGTGCTAGTGATTAAAACATTACTCTGTGGGATGCAGTTAACTCTCAAGCTAATTCTTGAGTTGAAGAAGGAACAGCTCATAAAATGTCAGCTGCAAATGTAATGGAAATCACTGCTCAGGACACTCGTATTTTTGATCAAGGGCTGTGTTGTAATTGATGCAGGTTTGGGGACTATGGCTCTAGCTCCTGCCTGTTTCCCATGCAGCTTCTATTCAGAGTCTGCTCCATGTATCAGAAACAAGTCGGTTCAACAGAAATGAGATGAATTAATCATTTCCCCTCCATAAACTGATGCTTATAATCCTGTCTGTGATTTCCTGTTATGTCTTCCCTTCTGCACAGAACTTTATTCCCTACTGAGATGAAATAAAATGAACCAAACCATTGTCAAAACAATTCAAAGCGCTCTGCTCCTTTGAGCAGACGGATCAACTCTGTAGCTTTCTTTGCCTGTTAACTCCTCAAACTGCTGAAGAGACAGATGCAGAAAAAATTATAGTTTGTCTAATACTATAAATTAAATTGTCTAATACTATAAATTAAAGATGTGTTTGTTTTATTGGTAACACAACATGGCGCGCAATATGCCTTTTTGTCCTGGCAAATGCCCCACCTTAGAATAAATCAAAATCTCTGTGTACCTGCAGATTATTGGCCAGCATGAAAATGAGCTATTGAATAAACATGCATGAAATATGACTTAAATGACAAACAAAAAATAGCAGCTGCAAAGAATGGGCCCTCAGTCTCTGTTCAGTCACACAGTTAGACCAGAGAAGCTGTTGGTTAAACCAATGCCAATCATGCTAAAGGTGCAGCACAGCTTCCCTGAAGAGATCAGCTTGGGGTTCTTTGCTCTAATGAAACACAGTGTTTGTGGGCATGTTTGGGAGAGAGTCCCTCATAACACACCATGATGTAGTAGATAGCAAACCAGCCAGGGTCCTTGGTCTAACAGCAATTTCATGGTTGCTGAGTTATGTATGTATGTATGTAAGATTTGGGTTTTTGCATGTAAAGGCTTTCTTTTTAAAAATTTTGCTAAATTGTCCCTTCTTACAGAGCTCTCTTAACAGCTCCCATTCATCTTTCCCCAAAATCCTGTAAGTCCATGAAGGAATAGAAAAATCTATACTTACATTTCTCTTCTGAAAAAGGCTAAATATGATAATAGTCAAGAATGTATTTTTAGCAGGGAATAAAATGTTATTACCCATCCTGCCCTTAGCAAAACCTACTTTTCTCCTGTCTTGTATTTCTAGGGGTTCTTTCCTGCATTATCTATATTATGCTAATTAGTTCCTAACTTCTACTTTTTCCCTCTCTCCTATTTAATTAAAATGGTGGATGTTGTCTTTTGTCTTATGGTTACAATGAACAAGGCTCCTGTGAAAACAACGTTTTTTTAAAACCTTTTTAATTGAAATGGCATGAATTCAAAGATTGTCAGGCAATTCTAGTAATTTTGTCACTTGAAAGTTGCTTTGGAGACTCTTCCCCCAAAGCACACTTAAAAACCTGCAAACTAGCTTTTTACTTATGCAGCTTCTGTTGTGCAAAGGAACATAAAAAGAGCCAGGCATTAAAGAATAATTAAATATTTTCTGAATTTTGGCAGTTGCACATAGAATGTTGCATTCAAGTGTGGATGCACTTTAATTCATACAGATGTCCTTCCTCTAAGGTAGAAAATAAGCCTGAGATACAGACTCTGTTTTTAAAGATTGGTGCTGCATTCCTGTCCATAGTGTGTTTCCATAAGAGTTTTCATAACTTTTTTTTACCATGCAATGAAATCCTTTTCCTCAGCAAATGGGGTTCTATATATTTTGCTCTTGCAGGTCAAAGCACTTTCCTAGTTACCAGGATGAAGGGGGGGCTGGGGTGAACAACATCTTCAAATGCTGAAGCTGGATTACTCATCCATGTAGGAAGCAAACAGGCTGGGGAGGACAGCAGGGAAATGACAACCATAGCTCAGCCAAGAGGAGGTGGACACCAGTTGGTTGCTCTGCTACTTTGGTGTTGTGGCTCCTGTGATTCCTCTCCCACTTGATTTCAACTGAAATTTCCATGGCTTTGCCTATTTGTCTGTGTCAGATGTTCTGTTCTCAGAGGCTACTCCAGCTTCTGTGGTGTCTTCACTTTGTTCACAGAGCCTTCTATCTGTGCATGCTCAGTACACTGTGCTGCTGAGGATCTGTGGGGCTTGACGTTCATGCAGAGCATGGCTGTCACTCCACAAACTATATTAACAATTGTTATTTAAGTTTTTGCTGAAAGACAAATCTTACTGAGCAGCTTGCAGTAGATGCTTTGATTTTTTTTCTCTAGCACTCATAAGAAGCTCAAAAACTCATTCAGGCATCTTCTGCTTTAACTGTTACGTAGCACAGGGTGCTGGCTGCAGAGCAAAGCGCCAAACACAAGAGATGAAATGCTGCAGTAGGTTTCTCTCCACTTATACTGCTAAAGCAGATGGAATTGGTTGTGAAAGAGGTCCAGGGTGAATCTCCTCAAACTGAGCTATAGGCCAATTCGTTGATGTTAAAGTGTCTGATTTCAGGTAACTAAGTACTGCCTTTGCCAAAACCACCAACAACTGCCCCAGTCTGTTTCATTTCCTGTTTTTGGAATTCAGGCTGGCAACGCATAAATTTCCCGGGTCCTGGTGCTGATACCTTTGTAATAGAATCATAACAGAAGGCAGTACTAAATCAAGGCCTTAGTCCAGTCATTATCACAGTTACTCACATTCTGAAAAAGTATAACACCATGAATATCTAAAATGATTTTTATCACAGAAAAAGAAGTGGAATTTTTTTAACTGCAGAGATGCTTTGTAGTAAGTCTATGATCTGCTCCAGACTTGTTTACTGCAGATATGCTCTGTGGACACAACTTCATTTGATTCACTAATAGTCATGCCAATTATAAAGTGGAGACATTTAATCACAGTGCCTGCAGCTTGTGAGGCTTGATTCAAAGCCCACCAAAGTCAAAGGATGCTTTAAAGCCGAATGAAAGGAGTCTGAAAGACAGCAAGATCCCAAAGTAAGCTGTGACTACAGAATCAAGGTTGGAAGAGACCTCTAAGATTTTCCAGTCCAACTGTTCACCTGGCACTGCCACTGTAAGCCTATTACCACTCAAGCACACCACCCAGCAGCAGATCCAGATGTCTCTTAAACACCTCTAGGTATGGGGACTTCATTACCATCCTGGGCAACTTATTCCAATGTCTATACATTTTCCAAAAAAGGATTTTTTTTTTCTGTAAAACAGTGCTCAAAGTTTGGAGCTGTACTTCTAATAATTTCTATTTAATGGGCTTCTCCTTTCTTGACATAATTTTTTGTATTGCAATATTTGTTCCTTGGTCTGATATGTTAGTACATTTAATTTATTCAAAAGTGAGACTACTCACAAATATTCTGCACTGAGTATTGCTGGATCTCTTGCATTTCTAAATTAAAAGAAGTTTTTTTTAGGAACTGAAAATTTAATTTCATATATATTCTAATTGAATTACACTTACTCAGCAATGGAACACAATGCTTATTTGCCTTCTGTTCTATTTTATGTTTTATGTTTTCTCCAGGTTATCATGTTTCAATAATACAGTATGATCATACAGCAGATTAAAATGCATCGTAAAACTCTGATACTTTGCTCTTTTGAACAGATGGCCGGGATGTCAGTTAGTGTTTATCAGTGCAAACCCAATGAAACCAGTGGAAAGAGAGCATTTTACAGAAACACTTTCTATATATCTCAGAACTTAAATATTTCTTAAATATCTCAGAACTGTAAGCTGTAATAAGGCTGGACATGGTTCTTGGTTACTCCCACCTTCTGTAAGCATTTATAGTTGAGGAAAGGAGATGCAGGATTTCTGCAGCATGTTGCCCTTCTGATTGGGTAGAATGTTTACTCTCAGCTTCTTTTAAAGACAGGGGCCCAGCCACAAGGTGGCATGAAGTGGACTAGTTTTGACAGCAAAATATTGTGATTCTGGTTAATTTTCAAAATATTTATCATTCCTTATTAGTAAATGGGATAACAACATGTAAAATGCCACATTATGGGATTGCAAAGTCTTAGTTTTAACCTTTGCACATGGAACAGTGATCCATAACTAGGAGAAGTAGGTGTAAGCAGAGTTGAGTGGTGTAACTCTGAAAAAATTGTTTTTTCTCCAGAGATAGTGGCTCCCCAGAATGCTACAGTTGCTCCATAATAAGGAGCAACAACAATTTTTGTAAAAATGGGAGAGATCAGCGTTCCTTTTGCCCACTGAAGGAGCTGTGGGAGAAGACTCTTCATGGTTTTCCACATTAGAGGTCTCCTCTGTTTTTCCCCCAGGATGATGAATAGCTTGGATGTCTATGCAAGCATTAGTGAGCCTCTGACTACTGTTGATATCCTCAACATTTCTGCAGTACTATTGATGCTTCTGACATTTACTGAATTATGTATTCAGTTATTGCTAATCAGATGGAGTTATGGTATTAATCAAATAACTCAAGTTTCTTTAAAAAGTGATGCTATTTGTTAATCCAACAGCAGTAAGGAACTGTAGTACCTTGGTCACACCCTTGAAGGCATGAAGAACCTCCTTTAATGTTGGGAGCCAGGACATTAACTTAACTGAAGCTTTTTTGTAATTTTTTACCTATGGGTTATTAATATCAAGTAAATTCCTGATAATTATTTAAGAAGTTGGAACTCTTATGATGTCTCTTTAAACAAGCTTTCACTTGCGCTTACACAATTAAAGCTTATACTTTGATTTGTGCAATGCAATTCTGCACAAAAGGTTGGAAAGGCTTTTGTATCTAGTACCTCTTTACTCTGTGAGCTGTTCTGCCTGTGCTCCCTGGATGGGAAAGGGGAACTTGGAAAATCAGGAGCCGTGTCTATAGACCATCACCGTATATTTAGCTAGTGTACTCTTCCAGGAGTGGAAGGAAATGCTTGATAAAGCTAAATTTGTTAAATTTAATTTGAAAGATCCTATGTTTGTAAAAGTTATCTGCATTTTCCATGTTTCGGAAGCAGTTCTGCCATCTTTAATACCTAAAGCTTTAGCAATTATACTGTATTTGAGTCCTGTAACATAAATCATGGCAGAGGTACTGTGAATTATCACTTATTTTTCAAGGATTGCAGTTAGCTATTTTTTATAGAAGAATAAAGTAAAATTTAGTCTATATTTGTCTGTAACACTCTCTTTTAGATAGTCTGTTTCATAGGCATTTGGGCATTTTGCATGTGGTAGTTATTGTGGCCCAGTTCCTTGAAGTGTCAAGACATGCACTTAGCATGAGTAAGGTAATGGAATCATCAACTTTCACATCAAACAATGAACTTACAGCAATTTTTTTTTAATACTGTCAAGGCTGAGGAAAAGTTCAGTGATTTACATTGAGTCTGGTACCAATAGTGCTGTTTTTTCCAGAGATGTGCCTGTTCCTGTAGTTCTTTTTTGAAGTGGGAGCATAAGGAAGTTGTGCTCTGCCTGATTTCATCAAAACAGCATTTGATTGAGGGCTGGACCTCACGCTGTTTTGATAGGTGTCATGGCAGCTGAGACAATCTGGCTGTGGAGGGATCAGAGCTGTGAAATTAGATTCTACATATTGATTGAGATTGTTCTGAATGCCACCAACATCATTAAGATAAATGAATTCTCTAACACTGTGAAAACTAGTGTTTAGTCTCTCTCAAATATTTAATAATTATTGATGTTTCCAATATTAGTATCATTGACTTACAGGATAGATTGTAAAGAAGGAAGAAACATTTTAAGAGTCTACCCTCACTGTAATGAAGAACAACTGAAAACTGCAGAAGCCTTAGACTATAACTTCCTACCTATTCTCTGCTACAGGAAAGATCTGAAATTGTAAAAAGATAGGGCAGTATTGCAGTACAGCTTGACCGAGACATTGAAGTGATCTTTTTCATCTAGAAGTTGAATGAAATGATAAGGATTAATGTAGCTTTAGATGTGGTTAACCTGATGAAGTTTTATAAACCTCAGGATATCTTCTCTGTGAACCATCAATCTCTGGACTGAAATTAGCTGATATTTGGGCTTGTAATAAAAACAAGAAAGTTTTTATCTCAGTTTTATGTCAAGATGATTTTAAGCAGACAATGATTACACCGTGTCCTAGTACATGGGCTGTAAGAGCACAGGTTGGAATGTTCTAAGAAAGAAATGGAGTGGTATACTCAACAAAATGGGATAATTGCAATCCAGTGAAATAAGCTCCCTGTAAAATCAGAACTGCATTCAGTTCAGGCAAGGTAAGCAATGACATCTTCATAAAAAACATTCACATCCGAACTGATATTAGAAAGCTGAGCATCTATATCCCATTTTCTGAATCAGACTGTTGCAGTAAAGGAGCAATGCAGAAGCATGTCCTTGGTGCAGCATTCAAGTTCTTACATCTGTCCTCAAGCAAGACGAGTCCCATTACAATTTTTTTCCTGCTAGGCTGCTTCACTTTCTTGAAATGTTGGATGAACAGAGTGTTAGGAAAAGATGTTCACAGTTGCATCTCCACAGATCCAGGTTTGCAGTAAGCAAAGGGAACTTTTAAAACATACTTTCTCATGTACTCTATTCATGCAAGAAATGACAGAATGGCTTGGTCACTAAGAGGAAAAACAGAGAAGTCTGAGGAAACATGTGCATGCAGACTGCTCAGGCTTACTGTGACATGTGTGTTGGAACCAGCTGGGATGCAGGTGTGTTGGGACCAGTGCCTCTAGAGAGAAGATCTGGAGGCCTGTAGTGGAAGGAGAAAGCAGCCATCACAAATGGACATTTATTGACCCCAAAGTCAGAAGTGGGAATTATGAAGGTGGTGAACTAAGCTGGGACTTCCCCTGCTCTCAACACAGCATGCTTGTACCAACTCTGCTTGTCACCACAGCTGGTAGTAAAACAAGGCCTCTAGAGATGGCAAGGATGAGTAAGAGAAAGGTACTGCTGCTTCAGAGCCTAATTTGAGGGCTCATGAAATATGTTTTTCACAGAACTAGAAAAGAAAAACTTTTTTGCTAAAATCAGCTGAGCAAAAATGAAAGAACTGTAGTAGCTTAGTTTGTATGTGTAGTAAGAAATCATATATGTCAGTTTGGTATGACAGTGCCATGCCTGGCTAGCACAAACTTATTTGAGTCAGGGTGTTTAGGGCTTCTTTGCTTCTTTTCTGCTGCCTCATGCAAAGCAGGACCTCCATGGTAAGTCATACTGCTCTCCTGGCCACCAGATCCTGAGTGAAGTGGTGCCTGGTTCATCAACATAGCGGCATTTCCCTTGAAAATTTCCAAACAAGTCATGTTGCAATTTTTTGGCAAATTTGCTAATGCATTGAACTCTGAAAGAAAAAAGCAGCATTTTCCTACAAGTAGCTCACTGTGGAGTTCTTTTGCAAAACTGCCTTGATGAAGGGTGTGAAAGTCTGGCTCTGTCCCCTCTGTCATTGATGCAAAAAAGCAAATTTCTTTCATGTGCCTAGTTGTTACAGAGACCAATGACAAATATTGTGCTGATTCAGACGTCCTGGGTTAGATCTTTTCAATTGTGCACAGCTCTCTTCTGTCTTCCCTGAACCTGAAAAACTGCAGTGATAACACACCTCATTTTTTCCTTGTCCAAGGCTGAAGGGTTAAACTGGTCTAAATGCATAACCAGCCCCAAGACCCAATGGCAGCTTCACACATTTTAGGGTGACTGTGAGTTTGGACGTGAGTTTGCTTAGGGAAAGCACTCACAGATTTCAGCCTATGGACTCCCCTTCAGAGAGATTGGAATGGGAATTTCCATGAGTAGAAACAGCTGGATCAAACTCTCTGTAAGTAATTAACACACAGGAGAGACAGTTGCGCCTGCACTTTATCAAGCCTCTTGGTAAGATTATGTACTCCAGATAATTAATCATTGCATTTCCCTATACACATAATTACCTCGACTTTCTTGCTCTCCCACCTCCACGCATACAAACAATTCATATGCATGTATTTACAGAGTGATTACAGAGTACATATGCTGTGATTAAAGGCAATATAAACTGTGTTACCCTAATTACAAGAAAAAACCAAAACAAAATAGAATACCCAAACAAATGAAAGCACAAGCAGGAAACCACAGCACTTCTTTAACTGGATCGAATCCCTTTCTCTTCAGACTAATAGAAAGAAGAAAAGAAACTCAAATATTCTGTGCTATGATCCTGGCAAAAAAATGAGTGTCAGCTGCCCAGCAGGTCCTTTGGTTGTAAATTATTTAATATTTGGGACATAAATTAGAAAGCAATGTTACTTGGGACAAGATGAAAGAAATGCTGCATCTCAAAGTTAGAGCACCATTTGGGTTTAGTTCCTTTCCACCAAATAAGAGAAGCTCCTGCAGGTACAGCTTCAGTGGAAAACACCTGCATCCCACATGAAGTGAATACAGGTATGTTTGCCTTCTGAAAACCCTTGCTGGCTTTGTTTACATGAGGTGATCTGATGTGGCTCTTAAAAAAGGAACAGCACTGTTCTCTCCTGCTGAAGTCTCACATTCCCCCATGATATTTTGATATATGACTGTGGGAATACACAAGACAGAGAATAAGACAGACTTGATTATCATAGCTGGTTTGGTAACTAAAATGCCCTGGCGTGAGCAAACAGTGCTTTGAGATTGTAGGGGATTGAGTTAGGTCTGCTTACTGGAAAAGAAGATGGGATTTGGTCTGCTTACAGGAAACAGGAGATGGGATCAAACTTCTCCAAACAAGCGTGTTTGTAAAATGCGTGAGTTTGACTGTAATGTGTAATCTCATCATTGTAGTGAAAATTATTAACCAACTTGAAATGGTATATAAGCTTCTGGAAAATCTGAGTAAAATCGAATTCTGATCACCGAATCAGTCTTCTTATCTCACCATCAATCGTCAATATATGACCTCTGTGTTTTCCATGTCAGACTTCCTTCAGAGATTTTGGGCTCAAAGCACTCCAGACTGAAGTGCTTTGAAATGAAGCAATTCTGTGGGATGGGGAGAGCAGGAACAAATGGAGTAATTCTGCATTTTCTTGGAAAATACTCTTGGGCACCTGGTGTGACTCTTGAGGATGATTCTGATGAGGGACAGGATGGTGCTTGGGGGTCCCTTCCAACTCAGTTTATTCTTTGATTCTGTAATCCTTTTGTCTGGGCTTCACGGGGCAGGATATTAAGAGTAGTCAACAACAAAGAAAGAAGGTGACACTGAAAGGACAAATTACTCAGATTTATTTCATCTGGCACCAAAATTTTTTAGAAAGTGCCTCTCACTTTTGCTGCTAAAAGTCAGAGGTAAGACTACACTTTCAGCTTTTGGCCGACAAACACTGCTAAGAATGACTCATCATTAGATCTAAGAGTGGGCATAGAGTGATGGTTGGTTGAAGTTTTTATGTATCAACAGGGCAGCTGGGAAGGCCCATGTGTATCCCACTTACCCAGTGCTGGTCACAAAGTTCAACACAAAGGGCTGTTATTTCCATATCTGCAATTAAAGACAATCTACTGTAAAGTCTGCCTGAAGAGGTCCTGGACCCCAGCTTCAGCAGTAGTTGACTTGCTTTCTGCCACAAGAGGATGACTAATATCCATTGTCTCTGTGGATGTCAATGCAATTGTTCTCTGCTATTCATACTGGGACACCACACTTATTGCTGTGCGCACTCTCTGGACCTGCTTTTGTAGAAGTGGGTGTGTTACCTTGTGTTTTGAAGTACTTCCTATGCTAACATCTGGAAGAAATTTAGTGTGCTTAATAGAAGTCTTCATGTTGAGAAAAGGAATGAAGTAGATGTGGGACATAGCAGAGGTGGATCAGAAGCACAAAATCCTAGGGCTGTTGAGGAAAAAACAGAGCATTGTCAGGGAAGATAGGGAGGGTACCAGACACAGAAAGGAGAGAAATTAAGATAAACAGAGACAAGCTGGCAGCACAGAAGTAGGGATGGCTTTGAGCTACTGCAATATGCTTATTGCTAGAGACTGCAAAAAATCTCAGAGTCCCAGCAACCCTGTTGTGTCAAGCAACAGGGAGTTAAACATCCTGGTGTCTTACAGCAGCCAACTGGTATTGATGGCAGCGGCTGCTACAGACTTATGTTCTATCAAAGTGAGTACGGCCAATAGCTCTCCAAACACTCACACTGCTTGTAACACTGCTACTGGAGCCTCTGCAGGAACCCAGTCAATGACCGTGAGATCATATCACACACTTCCTCCTTTACCAGAATTCTTTGCAGCTAGTGGCAGGAAGCTAGGGCTCAATGTCTGACTTTATTCTGGCATGTGCTTTGTCTCTGCAGCCTTCTAAGCCAGTTTGAAGTAGTCATTTCAGCACCATTTCCTGTCTGTTTAAGAAGAAAAAAATTATCTCCTTGGTTTCCTGAAATTTAGGGCCTGACTCAACTTTCCTGCAGACCATGCAGCTTTGGATCACCACAGTGCCAACCCCAACCCTTCAGTGTCTGGCCTGAGTAACAGTGTCTCATTAATTAATATACAAGCTGTGAAGTGGGATTGAAGCCAGGTGGCTTGAAATTCTGCAGCCTTTGAAGGGAAATTCTGCATTGTGTAAGGCTGAATATGCTGATGATCCCAGCAGAAGAGACAGTCTGTCTCCAGTTGAAACTATGCCTGGGATGAAATTCTTCTGTTTGACCCTGAGAGGTGATTTAAGCTGGTACAGAGTGCCATTACCTGAAGTGCAATTTAGCCAGGAGACAAACCTCCACTTACAAAAAGCACTTGATGATCTGTAATTATCCCAGCAGGTCTGGACCTTAGCTTTCAAACTCATCAGGTAAGTGTTTGCCCTCTGATATCAGGCTGAGTCACTGGCTGAATAAAGAGGTCAGATGAAGGAGAAGGTTTGTGCTATGTCAAAAGATAGAATCACTTCTTACAGAGATCCTCAGTCTGGAGGGTGATTGGGACTGTTCACAATTAGTAGTCTGCATCCATTGAAAGCAAATGCACTGGTCCTGTAGGGTCACTTGTAGCATTTGTAATGCTTTTAAAGTATTTGGTAATTGCTTATTTGTTCACCAAAGAAAATACCTATTGGACACTTGTGTTGTTCTGTATACTTCTTTGCCAACTCCTGTGTTGCAACACTGATTTTTATTTGAAAAAAAATTAATAAAGCTCTTGTGCTTCTCAGTGCATAGGAACAGTTTCCTGCTCTCCCATACCAATACCTTGAATAGTAAGTTCATAGTGAGTAAATGATAAAGGAAGCAAGGTCACCTTCAGGCTTGTTACAGTATCTGGAGTGAAAACTGCAGAATTTGTGTTGCAGGGTCTTTGCTGAGGCAGTGTGAACTTTTGCCAAATGGGTCATAGTGTGACAAAGACCCAGGCTTTTTAGATTTCATGTAGCCTGTGTCTTGCTGGGGCAGTAGAGCATGCTCAAGGTTAACAGTCTTGGTTTGCAGAATGAGCAACAGTCTCAGGTGTCAGCCTGGCCAAATAGATAACTTGTGCTCCCAGCTATCCTCGTAGTCTAAATTACACATGCATTCCACAAACCCACATATACTAATTGGGGAAAATGTCAGCTGCAGACAAAGCAATTAGGCTAATTTTCTCAGTGCATATGGCATGTCAGCAGCTGGCAAACTGTTTGCAGGAGGGCTCCTAAAAATGCTACCATTAGCCAGATTATTGTCATGGATAATCAGAGATCAGTTTCCTTACATTGCCAATGTAATGCACAGTTTGGTTAGACATTGAGATGCGGAATTTAATTGCAAGAAGAAACCTTTTTCATTTTACAGGGATACAGTGATAAAATAGTTTACCTATGACTGGTCAAGGACTTCCTTTCCAGTGTTAAATCTGGAATCTGGAAATAGCAGCTAGAATTTATTTCACTGGTAGCGGTTGTCTAATCCCTCCGTTTCTTCTGCAAGAGACAATTTGCTCACTGTTTTGTCACCTAAACTGTATGGCTAATGTTCTAAATTAAAACACTGCCCTGTTATTCTTATAGTAAAAAGTTTCATGACAGTTTTAAGTGTGATGCCAGAGGACTAAAATTAAAAATATCCCTTTCTGAGATCTTCAGTCCACAGGGATTGGATCCCATCTGATAAAATGTGCTGGGCTCAGTCTGGTTAAATCAAAAGGGAGAGAAAGGGAAAAGTGGATGATAGGCTTAACTGCATGTGTTATGTGTGTTGTGCTATTATGTTTGAAAGGCATTGCTGTGGAAAAGAGGAAGGTTGTGGGTTATATAGAGCATGAGTCTTGGTCAGTTAGTGGATGTGATTGGGGTTGAGGGAGCAGTGAAGAACACTCCTGGAAGGGTGCTGAGCAGCACTGAGTCACAGGAGCAAGGATTGAAGAGAGGGTTCCATCTTGCTTCAAGGATCCACCCAGAAATGTCTTCAGGTTAGGCCTTCCTTCTTTGGCATTCAAATGTAGTTTCCAGTGCTGCAGCTGTGACTCAGTCCAAGCAGCAAGCAGTTTTCACCTGGTGCTGTGTCTTTACTGGTATAGAAAATTGTAGACCGGTGCATTCATAATGCAGAATAGGCAGGTTGAACTCCTCCATGTCTATTTGATCACATAACACTCAAAACATTTTGGGTGAAGACTTGCTAGTCAGCTTGCCACCTCTGTGCAGTGTTGTGTGACACAACATGTGGGCGGACTCTCATTAGATGATGGGGGTTATAAAAAGAGGCTTCCTGCAAGCCCCAGCCAAAGAGGGCGTCATGAATTACTGCCTTAAAAGCCAGGGAGGGAGAGATCATAAAACACAAGCTCAGAAAACTTTGAACTTTTGGTTGTGCCTGTAAGGGCAAGATAACATTGATAGAATAGGACTTCTTCAGGACTTTACACACTAGGCCAAAGTCAGCTCTGTCATGCCATTGATCTCAGTGCCATGGTTACATGATTATAATTTCTTGGGCTCCTTGAAATGGATTTGGGGCAGAAAATAAAAATACCACCAGGTTCAGCAGGTATACATTCAGCTGCAGCACTGTATTTGAAAAGGTCTGTTTATCATTCTGGCCCCCAGTTTTCTCATGGCTATTTTGATCTTCTAAGAACTTTACAGGTATTGATTAGTCTCAGAGTGGACCAGTAAAATAGTTGCAGTGAGTAACCATCACCTCTGCTGCAGAGGCTGTACAACTGAAACAAAGGAGTTACAACTGCACAAGAAGCTGAGTTGGCCACCATGAGATCCTGGCTACCCACCATGGCTTCAGACCTCTTGGTCATACCTCTGTTAAATAAAGTATTCTACTCCTTGCTCCTCTATGAAGTATTTCTTTGGGATTAATTGTTTATCTGTGGGACACTGAATTCAATATCTATCTACTTTTAATAGAAGAAATACCGTCTGAAGTTAGCTCAGAGTGACTGGCTAAAGTTACCTGAACCAGATTGCACTGTTCCTTCTCTATTTACAAGGAGAGAAATGGTGTGGGAGAGCACCTACACAGCCAAACAGAAACTTATGAGGTTTATTTGGATTGCCATTTAAAATTATCTGCCAGCGCTTTCTTTATTGGATATAAAATAAAACTCTCTGTACAAAGGTATGAAACATACAGAGAATGATCTCTCTACTGAATGGTGCAGGCAGTTGTGTTGGGACAGACAGTGAGAAACACTATGAGGCTCGTGTGCCATCCAGTAAAGAACCACAAAGGATTTGCAGGCAGTTGTCTTTTGCTGAGAAACAGTTTTGCAGTGACCTCAACTGAGTCAAATTCTTTTATGTGGATGAAGAGGGGGGAAGTGAAAAAACTAGGAAGAGGACTAAAAAGGTCAGTGTTTGGAACTGACATTTTGGAAGAGGTGCTGGTTTCAAAACATAGATGGATTTTACTTAAAAGAGGAAAACCCAGTCAAAAGGACTAATCTCTGGCTTTTTTAATGTTTCCTGGAGAATTCTGCTAACTATGTGTTAGCCTTTGTGTTGTGGGGCAGACATGAGAGCATCTCATTTTGGAAGTTTTGATGTTATAGAATGAATAACTTGAAGATGCCAAGAGGTATCTTCCAAGAAGAAATTTTGGCTGGTAACAAACTGAGTATGTTTGACAAACAAAAAAAGTTACCACTTCTGCTTCAAAGAATGGCAGTTCTGGTGTAGATGGTGTTTAAAAGTGATATTTCTTAAACTGATGCACCCTACAGATGCTTATAATTTCATCTTTAACCTGAACTAATGCCCAGAGAAAGCTAGTGCAAACCTTTCATTTGAGCTTCCTTTTCAAGGCTCAGATGAGTAGTTGGCATTTGGTGATGATGAGTGATATTTTGCAGCCAGCACACTACATTGAGTGTTTCAGATGTATTTTGAGGGTCCATGCTAATTATGGCACTGCAGAATTAAAACTAATTTTAAGGAAACACTTATATTTTAAATTAATTTGGGGTAAATCCTGAGTGGTTTTCTCTGATAATGGTGGAGAAATATCTCAACAAGTGAGATTTGGTGGTTTGATTAAAAACAGTTTTCTATAAACCATTAAGAACTTTGAAGTCAGGATTAGAAGAAGCTAGATATAAGTTACAAGTAATCCTATAAGTCTTTTCAGGTTTTATAACTCACAGTAGTTTGTGAGATTTTTGACTATATTTGCAGAAAATGAATTTGTTGGCAGGATATTTTAAAACTAAAAATATGTAAAGTTGCCAGCTTAATACATTCATTCAGATATGATAATGAGATCTCTGGATTTAATAATTACATTCCCAGCAATCACAATTATAAAAGTTATGCTTGGAGATAATCATGTAAGGCAGATATAATTCTCTGTTGCTACCTGAATTTCAACTGGCTCTGTATCATTAAAGTTGAAAAATATTAATTAAATGCTTTTCCCTAACATTAATTTCTCTGAGTACATTTTTGTCTCCATTTTTCTTCTCTCTTTAAGAAGTATCAAATGAAATGTAGTAAAAAATTCAGAAATAAGTGTTTGGTGAAGGGTATTAAGGATGGGGAGTATAGCTGAATGTCGTACCAGAGGGGGGTGAAAAAAAAAAAACCAGGTTTTTCTTTTAGAAAAAAAAGAAATTTTTTCCATCTTTTTTTTTCCTAGAAAAAGAAAGGTTTTTTTCCCTAAAGAGAAATAATGTCAAAGGATCCATGCATTAAAATAGGCTTTTAGATTATGAAAGGGGAGAAACTACTCAAAGAGCTGCTTAAAAAAGATGATGGTAAAACGGAATTAAATGTATCTTTTCTTTTAGTGCCTATTCTCTTGTTTCTCAACAGAATAAGAGATATGTGGATATTCAAAAATGATGACATGCATTTGAATCAGAGCACATGCATCAACTTTCTTCAAGGATCTGGTGAGTTAAAGGTCACTCAGCAGCAAATAGCATCTCATATTTTTTGCAGAGCTGATGGATGTTTGATTCATCCAGGGTCTCACAAAAAGCTGGTGCCAGAGTCCACTTGCTGTAACCATTTGTAGGCAGTTAAGGCAGTGTAAATGGGCAGAATATTAAAATAACCTTTCAGTGTGATTGAGCAACCTCTGGTATTGCAGCCCTCTCAGTAGAGCCACTCACATACTTCACTTGATATCGAGTGAATTACTAATGCTGAAATTTCAGTGAGTAGAGGTGTTAATTAAGTACAATACCAGGAGTGCAGTGAGGCAGGGTTGGATAAAGAAGACCTGTATCTATTGGAGCTCACAAGAGCTCCCTTGAGTGACGTCTTTCTTGCACAATATGTCTCACTTCTTATTCTCAACCATCCGTCTCACTAAAGTTTTTTTTTTTTCTCCAATCAGAGTCTGCACTTGTGAGCCCAAAATGAGAAGATTAGGAATAAATACTTGAAACTCTCAGAAAAAAGACTCTAATCCAAACTCCCCAGCCATTGCAACCAGCAGAAATTTCCTGTTGGTATTGAAACCTCTTTGTCTGACAGCATTTTTTTCTTTCTGCTATGATTCATTTGAGAATCTATCTCAGGCTTAAAGTAAAGAAGAAGCTTCCCTTGTTCATCTCAGGAAAATATTGTGACTTTTTTTTACCAAAACTACCACAAATTTGAAAGGATTGTTCTTTCCATGTTCCTTCTTCAACACCTGGTGTTTGGTCTCAAATGGAAACTGATTCTGCACTCACTACTTGGTTGCTAAGTGACCCATGCAAAATCTCTGAGCTGATTTTCCTTCTCTTGTGTTTTGTCCATGAATGAGAGAACCAGGTAGTCAAAAGATGGATTTCATTCATATGCAAGATTTCTCAAAAAACATGAGACTCTTTTTCTATACTGCCTTCAGGGCTGCGATGGAGAGTGCAGCCTTCCTGCAAAATAGGGCTGATATGTGACAAAGATAAGCAGTCCTCACCTTCAGTGGTCCAACTCAATTTTAGAGGAAAGACAAGATCATAAAACTTGGAGGACAGTCAAAGCCCTACATTCTCTTCCTGATTGATAAATGGCTGCTGATTTTGTGTCAGATTTTTAAATAAAGCCTTGCACTAGGGATAGCTATTGAAGTAGGAGAGCTAATTAGGTTTAGTAGGTGAGTTTATGAATTGGTTTGAGGCAGAAAAACTGGGTAAGGAAATCAACTAGTAGCATACAGTCTTGTATTTTTTTTTCAGAGTGGCTTTGACCTGTCTCTTTCCTGTTTAAAACTTTCATTTGATTGGGAAGTCAGTGACACAGAGAAGGCATGGCAGAGGGACAGCAGACACACTTCTAACCAGGAGATGATGTATATTCACAGTCCCAAATCCTGCTGAACGGCCTGTAGCTCTCAAGTGAGCTGTTTGCAATGTTATGCTCTAGCAGGACCTGAGGATTAAAGAATCTGCAATGCAGATCAAATTGTCTTTCAGGGAACAGAAAAAGTCACAAAGTACAAGAAGGTGCAAGGCCCAGTCAAGAGGGTTCTTCTGTGGTCTGGATATGAGAAACAAGACTGCCACCTGAGTTAACTCACTAAACAGATCTATCGTTACTCTTTTACCCTCTATTTTATTAAAAAGGGCAGTGAAGCAAAACACTGCCAAAATGCATTGTATTAACAGAACATTGTCACAGCATTACCTTATAAAAGGAGTTGAAATCTGAGCCAAAGCACTATGCTTTTCTTCAATAATTCATTGCCATCAGTACTTTTCCCTGCAGAGAAGCTGCATCTTCATGCATCCCGTGACAAAGAAGATAGTCTGGCACAGAGACAGTGTCATCCTTTCTCTGAATCACACAGACCCTTTTAACCAACAGGAAAACAACCTGGATTACTTTGTTTTTGTTCTTTTCAGATGTGGGCCGCAGCTGTGCAGGTTGTAGGCAACAACTGCCTGCTCTGATGCAGCATCCTGCACAGCAAGAAAACTAAACACTGTCACTTTTCTCCTTCATTTTGAGCATTGGCTTGTGCATTGGGAGATCAGTGTGCATCTGCCTCGTTGTGAAACACTCACTCGATCATGATGCAAGTAGGCAGTAGCTCTGCAAAAGGGTTTGGATTTGTGGTTTATGATAGATATCTTTCACTACCAAATCCCTGGGCACTTCACATCTTTAAATTAAGACACACGCCTCAAGGTCTCCCAAAAATAATCACTAGCTCTGAAGGGGAAGTAACTTTTTAGTTTAGAAGTTTTATTGTCACTATGGCTTTGATGCTGCCGTCTGGCAGAGCCTGAATGACTACAGATTACTATGAGACATTTACTAACAGCCTTTGCTGAGCAGGTGTAAATGTCTGTCTGAAGGTGGCAGAATGAGGCAGTGCTGCAGGGTGACAGAGTTTATTCAATTCACAAGGGAAGTCTACAGGTGAATTTGGCAGTCAACAGTATACTAAAAAACATGGCTTCATGTCAAGAGTTGTTCCATGGAAGCAAAGAAAATTTGGTTGGTTTTCTTTTTTATTCTTTTTTCCCATGATGCAAATTCTCCAGATGTGTTTCTGATTATATAAGGTCCTATGAAAGTGGAATCTTAATCCTTACTAGAAACAGAAAAGATTGTATGATGACAAAGTATACAGTACAATTGTACTGTGACAAAGAGTTTGACAAAATTTCTAGACTGATATAAAAATAGAATTTCTAATATAATCTCAGTTGTGCTTCCTTGCATCATATGGATTCTGATTTTCGTTTAAACTGATATAACATTTTTTTATTTGAATATCTGACACTTCTTTATAAGCATAAACAAATATTATTTATAGATTCCATACTATTTATTTTTAAATAGACTTGTTATAAATAGTATGGAATAATTTGAGGTTTTTATAAGTATATGGTATAAAAACATACCTGTTTGAGTAAGATGTGTCCAGGAACTGTGCTGCCTTTGTCAGCAGCCAGAGATAAGAGCTATTTGCAACCAAAAAGAGGGTGGCATCAGGAGGAGATGGATCTCCTCCGAAGATGGGACTGCCATTGACCTGGTGATTAACACCTGATATGCATCTGGGCAACATCATCACCAGAGTGCATCCCAATACCAGGCTCCAGTAAATCGAATCAAACGATCATCCTCTCCGGGAAAGCTGTTCAGTGGACAAGCAGCAAAGAAAGGAGACTCCATAAATATTCAAGAAAAGAGAAAAAGACAAAGGAGGATGGAGCAACTC